>JAWRVF010001139.1:0-104694 GCA_036785485.1 Physcomitrellopsis africana
CAATGATGAAGTACAGTAATAAAATAAAAAATTTATATATATGTGGATGAATAAGAAATTATGATTGTTTGTTACGTGAAGTTCTTTGCGGTGAATTGGAGGTTGAAGACCAGTGTCGGATAGAGAGAATTTGCCTTGGGAAAACGTCGGGTTCCTAGCTGCTACTAGAACTAGCAGGGAACATGAGAGGAAGCCGTGCAAGTATGTTCTATACTTGCACAATATTTCTTCAAGCTTTCAAGTTATACTTGTATTATACTTGTACAAGTCTTATACAAATATAAAGTATAAATACTTAAATAATACTTATACAAATACTTATATAATACTTGTATAAATCCTTGGTATAATACTTATACAAATACTTGTACAAATATTATATATAATACTTGTAGAATACTTATAGAATACTTATAGAATACTTGTATAAATACTTGATATAAATACAAGTATATATACTTGTATAAAAGGTATAAGCAAAGTGTGTATGTATTCAAGTATACCTCAAAATACAACCGCATATAAGGAATACAAGTTATACAACAAGCTGAAACTAAATAAATCACTAAAAATTCATCCAAAGTTCAAATCAAGCGTGCTTATAGCCTATAGAAAGCCAATAATCCATTGTAAAACATATCAAAATTTCACAAATAGATGACTTACCATTTAAAAGTTATGGCTAAAAGAAGTAGGCGCTAAAATTTCCAAGCAAATACAAAGGCAGCAAAGCTCCTCTTCACTTCAGCCTTCGTTGTGATCACATTCCTTCTCCAAATTGGACATGCAATGGCTTTTTAGAAAGCTCACTCCATCATCTAACTTGTTCTAAAATTTCGCATGCATGCCTCTCAAACTCCAGATTTTATAGCTAGTTGATTCTACTCTTCAAACCCTAGCAACAATTTGCCCTCTTTGACACTTCACGGCTCATAAAACTTTCATCAAAGCTCCAAATGTATTGATTTTTGTTTTTATAGAAAGCTTACACAAGCTACTATAAGCACCTAAATTATCAAAAAGATTGAAGAGACTGTCCGACTTGGGTGGTTGAACAAAGTCTCTGCCCCTCTTCGTCGGGTGGCAGCAAACCCTTTCCCACTCTCAAGCTCACAACTTTTGCTCTTCAACTCCAAATGCTACAAGAGATGTCTTGATAGAAAGCTAGCACAATTTTCCACACTCTCTATAAATTTCACTAAGAAAGAGTTGAAATCAAACTTGCAGTGGCAGCTCAAAGTTTCTGCCCCTCTTCGTCGGGTGGCAGCAAACCTCACTCTACTAAAACAAGCATAACTTTTTGTTCACAACTCCAATACAAGCAAGTGAGTAGGTTCTAAAATCCTCACAACTTGAAGAACACACCCATCAATTTTCACTACAAACACTTCTATCTCCTCGGAGCTATCTCTCTCCAAAGTTCACTATTCAAAACTGCCTCCTTGCACAATCTAACAAGAGGAGTATATCTCCCTTTCTTTCTATATTAGACTATGAGACGCCCACATGGGCAGCCAAATCCTATTGGATGGGCCTTATTCACCCCATGCTCTTCTTTCTTATCCTTCATAAGGTCCATTCTACCTCAAAAGTCAACAAGAAAGGTAAAACAACCTTTACCTTTCTTCTAATTACAAAAGAGTCTATTCTAGGATATAAATAAGGTAGAAACAAAACAAATAGCCATGTTAATTCACTAACTAAGTGGCTATAATAAATCCTCTCCTTATAATATCTTCTAAAATAACCTCTAGCATTCACACATATATTAACAATAGATACAAGATATTTAATATTTTTATACACTGCACGTAAATGCAATATGACATGCTCCTCCTCTAATCTTGCACATCCTCTGGTATGTGCCAAGTTTAATCCTCTTCATCTTCCCTTTCAATCTCTTCATCACCTTTTGATATTTCTTTATTTTCTGATGGAGCTAAGAATTCTTCAAGATCATTGGTGTGAAACTTTCCATCCCTTTTTCTAAATGTTTTAATTCTTTTGCTTGCTATTGGGATCTTCAAAAAAGTTCCATCCAACTCTCGCAGCAAATAAGTGGCATTGGTATGTACTTTAACCACCACATATGGTCCAAACTATCTTCGTGCAAACTTCTTCATTGTGCTATGCTGATGTTCTAATGAACTGTCAAATACCAATATCCAATCACCTTCTTCAATTTTCTTAGACCTCAGTCTATAGGTTTTGTCAAATCTCTCTTTATTGCTCAATCTAGCAGCCTTAAGCCTTTTTAATGCTATTTGTATATCTTCAGGCAATCTTCTAAGCTGCTGAATGCGAAGTTCTAATAGCCTTTCTCTTGTAATATCATCTTCACCAAAGCAATATCAAGTTGGGCGTTTTTTCCGAGGCGTAATAAACATGTCCATCATGGGAAATTTCTGGCATATATCCAATATGATACTGTGGGTGGTTCTAACATTGCAATGAATAATAGCTGACCCAGGTCAAACTTCTCTGCAAACTTATTAGCGTGGTGATAGGAGGGTGCCTCTGTTTTAATTAAGCTTGATTCATGGCGATTTAATCTTACATTGTCGTATATCTTTGGAAATAATGATCTTGCTTCTAATTATATCAATTCACCTCTATCTGATATAATTTCTTTTGATGGCCTATATCTTGAGAATGAATACGCAAATTCCTTATTTCTCTTTTTGTGAAGATGTACCTTCCATGAGGTTGAAATTTCTTCTTTCTTAAAAAGCGAATCTTCATTTCCAAATTAAGCGCGTACATACAAGTCAATCATCCATTGAAAATGAATTGAAGGAGGATAAGTGGGATGTAGTTCATCCCTGTATCGGGCCTTAGATTGAAGTTGACATACAACACATGAAGCTACAAATTCTTCAACATCCTTATATAAACCCTTCTACCAATATCGTTCCTTAATCTTTGTATAAGTGGCCCACACTCCTCTGTGACCAGCCCAAAGGGCATCATAAAATTCTCTAAGCTCGTGGATTTTGGTTTCAAGATCATCTACTATTCTCAAAGGTAATTCATCAGCTCTTTTTGCCCTCTTCCAAAGAAGTCCATCTCTCAACAGATATCCGTATGATTGATGTCTAATATCTTTAAAAGTTTTATCCATCCACCCTTCTTGCTTCTTCAAAGTGCTCAAATAGAGTCCAATATCTTGTAATCTCCCCTTATATAATTCTACTTTGAATGGCAAGATGTCATTAGTTGAATTTTTTCTATCAACAGCTAATACATACCTTTCTTCTAAAAAGTCTTCACTCTCCTCATGAGCCATCATTTCTTCTTCATGAAAATACTTGGCCCTTGATAACGTATCTGCCACAGGATTCATTTTTCCAACAATGTGCACCAAAACTGGATTCAATGACTTGATATATGCTATCCATCGAAGCATGGCAATGTCTGATGAAGAACAATTGGCAATCATACCAAGAAGAGATAAGCAATCAGTTTCCAACACAACATTTGCTCCAATCAAGTAATTTCTTTCAGTTGTTAGAGCAGTAAGTGTACCCCAAAGATCTCTCTTCACTTGAGGATATGCTCTCTGGCGTACTGTAAGAATCCTTGCTCCAAAACGAATAGCAAATCTATCTCCTTTTATATCATCCTAGCCAACAGCCCACCCTATGGCTATTGGACTTGTATCTACTGTAACAATCACCGGTCTTCCACTCTCATATTCAACTTGTTTTAAAACTGGAGGTGATTTTAAAATTCCTTTCAAGTCTTCCATCGCCAAATCTTGCTCTTGTTTCCAATGAAATTTAATTCCCTTCCTTAATAATTTGTAAAGAGGCTCTGATATGTGAGCAAAATGAGGTATCCATATTTGATAGAAGACACATGCTCCTAGAAACCTTCTTACTTCAGTGATGTTACTACAAGCCATCATTTTTGCAATAGCATCAACTTTCTCAGGATTAGGCCTTCTTCCATACTGTCCACAAAGATGTCCAATTACCAAAATTTCTTCAAAACCAAATTTAGACTTCTCAATTGAAAGGGTCAAATTTGCTTCTTCAATCTTGCATAAAATCTTATCAACATCTTTAATATGCGTTCTTACAAATGCTCTGCAACCATCATTATCCAAAATAGAGTCTTTATATTCTTCTTTACATCCTTTGATAGGAATGTCATCCACAAAGGATATAGTCTTTTCTGGTACAAACTCTCTCAAGATTTGATTCATTGCATTTTGCATATGTGCCACTGAGTTTGTAGCACCTTGAGGCAATGTGTACATTTGAATCAATCCTAACGGAGTCTTCATGGTCGTCAAGTCTCTGCTTTTGACGGCCAATTGAAATTGATCATAACCAGAGTATAGATCTCGAATGGAATATATGGCATGTCCAGCAAATGTTTCTGCTACTTCATCCACAATTGGTCCTGATCCTTTGTTCCTAATGGTAACCTGGTTAGCTGTTTGCATACCTTGGATGAATCGTAATGCTTCAGACTTTTTAGGAACAGTAAACCAACAATTAGAATATGAAGCCATTGAAGGCTCGAGTATTTTCATAGACATTTTCTCCTTCAATAAGTCAACTAATTTGGGAAGTAATGCTCGTGGAACTGGTATTGGCTTCAAATCCTATGGCACATGTGGTACTATAAAAATAACCATAGGTGCTACTAAACCTGGTCGCACACATCCAATCTCATCTGGTGAAGAGGTAAAAGCCTTTCCATGTTTTGAGAACATCTCTTGAAATATCTTTTTTTCTTCTTCTAACAAGAATTCTCTCCCTCTAATCTTCAAGTTTGCTGATGTTTCTTTAGTAAACTTGTGCCCAATCTTCTTAGCTTCTCTTAAGCTTGGCTCCTTCTCTGCTTGTTTGACATACTCATCAGTATCCAATGGAAGTTGAGTTGCTATAGGCTTTATCTTTTTGGCCACTATTTTATATTTTGTATTTACCATGGTCTCAAGATCCAACTTATAACTTTGGCATAAATCCTTGCTTTCCATTGCATCTATTATTTCTTGATACAATGCTCTTGAGTGAATTTCAATCATAATATCTGTACTATTACTTTCTTCTTCTTTAATCTGCAAGTTGCATAAAACTTGTAAAATATCATCTCCAATGTCTTTTTCCTCATATATTCTAGAAATATACTCATCATTTAAAAGAGCCTTTACATTTTTTAGATTTTTTTCCATCTTTTTAATGATCTTTTTATTTACAGGGTCCAGATCTTTCATATCCATAAAATTTACAAATCCACACTTAGTCATTCCAACAAATCCACTTTTAATGCCATTTATATTGGGGAGGTCAAAAATATTTGGTCCTTCTGCACCTCTGGATCCCCATTCTCCACAAGTGCAATTCAGAAATCCGAAAAGTGTAAAAAATTAGGCACAGGCCCATCCCTAAGACAAACTCGATGCCTCTCATGTTCAGACTTCACTTTCAAGAATTGTACAGATTTCTTGCCATTACAGCTTTGAATTCATGCATAATGAGATCCCTCATTCAACACCTTGGTTTCCATTCTTGATGCAGTGATGTAAGGTTGTCCTAATATCACGGGATAAGCACCATCATTTTGAACAAAAAAATTTTGTTCTACTTCCACATCTCCAATCTTTTTTGCAATTGCCAAATAAGCTCCAAATAATTGTGTTCGCCCATAATTTGTAGCCCTCATAATCTATCCATGATTAGTATCAATTGGCCATTTATTTTTCTCATAAATATTTCAAGATATAATGTTTATCTCTGAGCCATGGTCCACAAGAGCCAAAATTGATTCATCTAATCCTCCAAGTTTGACCCTTGTCTCTGTGGTAGCTCTAGCCCAAAATAGTTGAATATAATCCATTCCTTCCTTGTCTTCTCTATCAATCCCATGCACAATTGCACAATCAAAGGTCCTCACTTCTACCTCAGTATTTCTCCCATGTGCTGCCACAGATACTAATCCATCCACTGCTTCTTCTTTCTCTTCTTGAGTTTGCAAGGCCTGGACCTTTATGTCATAGCCTCTCATCCCCTCTTCGTTATTTTCCACCATCTTCTCACATTCCACAAAACTTTTATCTTTGGTTATATCACTCTTGTTGCTGACCAGACAGGTTTGTGTAAACATTTGTAAGATCATATCTTCCTCCTCATTAGTCAAATAGTCATTTTATTCTTTAACCATTTGACCATTACTAGCCTTCTCTTCCATAGTTATTGGATCACACATCAAAGCAAATATTTTTCCAATTTCAAACTCCTCATCTTTGATCATATGCATGTCCAGAGCCTTCATCATGACTGTTTCAACTGTCATCTGTCTCTTCCTCTTAATGACATTAATGATCAATTCATGAAAATCTTTTTTAGCAATGTCAAGAGCCTCTCTCAATGTAAATTCAATCTTGGCATCCAAGATTCTTTCTTCCAACACCCTTTTAATGTCAATGGAAGACTCAATGTCAGATTGAAGCTTATAAGCAAGTCCCTTATCTTTTCTTTTAGAATCAGCTTCTTTTTCCTTTTTCTTGGCATTGTCTATCCTCTCCTCCCATTTTTTCTTTAAAAGTGGCCCTTCTCCTAAATGATCAAAGACAGAGGACCTCCCAGGTCTTTGCCGTGTATGAGCAGCAGGACCTTCTACCTTTTCACCTTTTTTGAGCTCCTGGATTTTTCTCTTAGATATTGGCTCCTCTGTATCATCATTCTCAGAGGTTCGCCCTCTCTTCTCTTCAACAAAGACATCATAGTCTTTAATTTTGTCTTGAACTTGACCTAAAAAAACTTTGATGCTAGCTGTTTCAACAAGGTCATCCCAACCAGTGACATTTCAAATGGCTTGAGCCCCTCTGTGTAAAATTTCAATAGATGGAGCTTCTAAAGTCTTAATTGTTTGTTGCTCCACTCCTATATAGAATGTCTCAGCACCTTGTCCATGTAAATAATTAGACCTTCTCATCTTCTCTTCCATAAGCTTTTTCATCCCTCCGTTGCCAAAGTTGGTACTCAAAGGCAAGTTAGTAGATGCATCATGAATCTTACCATCTTTGAAGACAATAATGCCTGCTTTAATAGCTTCATCACATGATTTGCAACTTCAAAGATTGTGACTATCTTCTCCATCACAATAAACGCATCTCCTCACAAATGATCTTGCACCTTCAAATGATTGAGGGTCTTGGGACTTTTTCAATTCACTCATTTCTACCTTCAAATCCCTAATATCCTTTATAAGTTCATCTAAAGTTTTTTCTTCAACTGTCTTGACCATCTTAGGAGATGTTGTTGAAGAGGTTGGAGCAAATGATACCTTAGAAGCTTTTATAGCAGGCTTTGGTGCTACATCCATCTCAGTTGTCACACTTCTGGATTTCATTCTCCGTTGCTTTGCCACAAGAGCGACTGCTTCCTCCACTCTCCTCCAATGATTTGTAAAACCTCCTTCAGTGGTTTGATCACCTAAAAGCAAAAAGAATCTATCTTCCAAAGCATCATCTGCTGCTTGCAAGAACAACTCAGCCTTCCTAGTATCAAAAAGACGCCTTTGTGCTAAAGGCAATTGGTTGTATTTCTTCTCAAAATCTCGCAGTAATTCATTTGGACCCATAGTATTTCCAGGCCGCTGTTCAATCCAATCAATAAAAGACCTCTTGGTCATCCTCTCTAAGTCTTCTTCAAAATATTCATCACGCAATCTCTCTTCAAATGTCATCCAAGTAGTAACATTTGCATCCCTTCGAATTTCTTCCACTTTCTCACGAATCTCAGGCACAATAGCTAATGTGAAAGTTTGTATCATTCGAGCCTCAAGTACCTGTTGCACCTCCATCTCACAAACATAAACCTTCAAAAACCTGGTGATGTCCTTTCCGTCAAATCTTCCAATCTTGTCAACAACACCCTTCAAAGCCTTGGTAGCTCCATTACCTCCAGCTTGAGTTTTATATTGATCCATAAATATTGCCAAAGCTCCTAGAATGGTGTCCATGTTTGATTGGGCTCCAGAAGAAGCCCCTCCAGTATCCTCCATATTACCTTAGCCAAAACTAGTAGCCCCAAAGCAGCTCTCAGTGGAAGCACCAAATATGTCAGGTAGAGAGAATTCGCCTTGGGAAAACGCCGGGTTCCTAGCTGCTACTAGAACTAGCAGGGAACATGAGAGGAAGCCGTGCAAGTATGTTCTATACTTGCACAATATTTGTTCAAGCTTTCAAGTTATACTTGTATTATACTTGTACAAGTCTTGTACAGATATAAAGTATAAATACTTGAATAATATTTGTATAAATACTTATATAATACTTATATAAATCTTTGGTATAATACTTATATAAATACTTGTACAAATATTATATATAATACTTGTAGAATATTTGTAGAATACTTATAGAATACTTGTATAAATACTTGATATAAATACAAGTATATATACTTATATAAAAGATATAAAAAAAGTATGTATGTATTCAAGTATACCTCAAAATACAACTGTTGTCGTGTAGTAATACGACCACTAGGTGAAAGAGGGGAGGAGTGATTATATTATAGAAGAGCTCAAATGAAAATATTAGAGAAAATTATCTTAGAAAAATAGATAATAGACAAGGAGGTAGTAAAAATTAAAAGGTGCTAATGTTGCCTTTTATAAAAAAGAATTCTACTTACTTTGTATAGCCATAAATATGATAAAACAAAGTAGATTAGAAAGATAATTGGTATAGGCATATTTAGTAAGGAATTAAGAGTAGGTTTTAGGGAAATTTACCTCAAAATTATAAGAGTTGATACCCGGAGAGGGCCTATTAAGAATCTAGGTCGAAACCAGATCCCAAGGCACAAAACCGCATGCCGACGGCGAATGGAGAAGTTTTTTGCAGATCGAAGAGTGGAGTTAGAAGGCAAACTTGAGGAAGTCTGTATGTTTTTTGATTTTGAATGATTTGGATAAAAGTTGAGTTTGTAAGAGCTTTGCAAAGTCAGAGTTGTTTTGGGAGACTTTAGAGTTTATGAAGTATATTGGAGTTTATATTTTTGAGGATTTTGTGAGATTGATTATAGATCGTCAAGTGAAATTTTGTGGGTTTGTGCATACGGTTGTGCTTGTAAGATGCTATAAATTTGAGATTGATCTAACGGTTTGATCAAAGGTTATTGTAGTTTATGTGGGTTGGGATCTCTAGAATTGGGTTTTAAAGGTCAGTTAGGGTTTCACAGATTTTGAGCAATCTATCAGTTAGATTGGTGTGAAATTTATGTGTGTGTGTAGAAGACTTAATTTCCTACATGCATGTGAAATTTGGAAGCAATTGAATGGTGCAAATAGGAGGTTTAGGCATTGGAATATTGGCATGAAGATTGGAGAAGGAGACCGGCTGATACCCGAGCAAATTTGTAAGTTTTTCTTCTTCTTGGTAAGCTGGATCTTCTTCAAAATTGGTGTGTGTGTTGTTAACTTAATTGTTAAGGTGTGTGAAAAATTTCAATCAAGATCAACGGTTTTTTTGGTAGTTATTGTGGTTCTAAAACTGCCTTAGAAATTGCTTAGGGCTTGGCTAGGATTTAGGGTTTAAGATTTTACTAGGGTTTGATTAGGATTTGGATTTAGGGTTTAATTAGGGTTTCATTAGGATTAAGGTTTGATTAGGATTTGGATTTAGGGTTTAATTAGGGTTTCATTAGGATTAGGGTTTGATCAGGGTTTGACTTAGGGTTTGATTAGGGTTTGACTAAGGTTTGACCAGGGTTTGAGTTAGGATTTCATTAGGATTAAGGTTTGATCAGGGTTTGACTTAGGGTTTGATCAGGGTTTGACTTTTGATTAGGGTTTGACTAGGATTTTATTAGGGTTAGGGTTTGATCAGGGTTTGACTTAGGATTTGACTAGGGTTTGACCAGGGTTTGATCAGGGTTTGACTTAGGATTTGACTAGGGTTTGATCAAGGTTTGACTTAGGATTTGACTAGGATTTGAATAAGATATGATTTAGGATTTTAAGATTCTATTTTTAGTATTTTCTAAATTTAATATTTTATATATTATTTTCTATTATGATTATTGTATGACTCATTTATTCTTCTTTTATAATTTCTTTAAGATTGAATCAAGCTGAAAAATATTGTTAAGGTTTAATAGAAGTTATTTAAGATTCTATTAGAATTGTTAGGATTTTGTTGTGGCGTATTTCCTTTTTATCTTCCACAGCCAGGTGCCCGGAGCATTCTCAAGCAAGACTTCACGTATTACGACACCGCATATGAGGAATACAAGTTATACAACAAGCTGAAACTAAATATATCACTAAAAATTCATCCAAAGGTCGAATCAAGCGTGCTTATAGCCTATAGAAAGCCAAGAATCCATTATAAAACATATCAAAATTTCACAAATAGATGACTTACCGTTTAAAAGTTATGACTAAAAGAAGTAGGCACTAAAATTTCCAAGCAAATGCAAAGGCAACAAAGCTCCTCTTCACTTTAGCCTTTGTTGTGATCACTTCCCTTCTCCAAATTGGACATGCAATAGCTTTTTAGAAAGCTCACTCCATCATCTAACTTGTTCTAAAATTTCGCATGCATGCCTCTCAAACTCCAGATTTTGTAGCTAGTTGATTCTTTTTAATATTTTTTAATAAAATTTATAAGATAATATATATATTTTTAATATATATTTAAAAAATACCTCTATAAAAGATTCAAATAAATATTTAAGAATTTAAAAAATTAATCAAATTTATTATGGATATTGATTTATTGCAATTTTATCTTTTAATTTTAAATAAAACTTTATGTTACTATTAAAATATTTAAAGCTATATAATATAAAAAATTTGATAAGAAAAATACAAGTTTTTATAAATGTATAACAAATTCTAGACTTGAGTATCTTTTAGAATTTTCTAAAATCTTTACAAGTATTATAGATATTTTAATTACTTTTTGTAAATCCTTGTGAATTTTTTTAATTCTTTAGAACTTTCTATAAGATTCAATAATCTTTCACAATCGTCTACAATTTTTTAAGATGCTTCTATTATCTTTTAGAAGCTTCTATAATCTTTCATGACAATTTGAGATCTTTCTTAGTCTTTTAAATATATCTATAAAAGATTTTTTAGACTTCTAATATAACCTATAAATCTTAGAATCTTTTTTAGAAGCTTCTATAAAAAATTTTTTTAGATAAATTAAAAAAAAGATAAAAGAAACTCAATCTTGTTGATACAATTTTAAAGCAATCAAATTATTGTTTTGTTTCTAGTCTTGTATTTAGTCTTAAATTCCAATTCAAAAGTTTATTTTTTTTTGTACTTTCTAAACTCATATGTCTTGTTTCTAAATACTTAATACAAATAAGGAAGTTTGTGCCCTTGTAATAATACTTATATGAATATTTTTTTTTTTTCATCTTTTTACTATTACAAAAGTTCTTCCTTCTTTTTACCATTGAAATACATTGACTTTGATGCTAGCTACTATATGAGTTTATATAGATCTTTACTTTGTAATTACTAAGAATTATATTTATATATTAAAAATAATTTTCTTAAGTGATGATAGATGTTAAAAAATAATTAGATTTAATATTCTCCTTCTATATCTTTCTACAAATAAATATCTTCTTATAAATAATATCTTTTTTAAACCAAAATTGATAAAAAGTTCCAATTTCAATAGCTTAGCTAAATATTATTAGTAATACTAGTAGTAATACTAGTAGTAATAGTATCTTAAGAAATAATTAATATATCTTTATAAAAAAATCACTAGTCTTTAAAAAAAATATAAAATAATAATATATTAATACTTAAAAATATAGTCTTAAAATCAATTTAATATTTATATATTCAAAAATATATCAACCATATCTTAAAAATCTATTTTTATTATTATATTATTATATAATTAATTATAAACTTAATAATTATATATTTATTATTCAAATATCATGCATATAAAAGTATTTTTTTTTATAAAATCTACTTAGTATATGTGTAAAGTATACATATTTATAAAGAATTGGCTATAATTATAGATGTTATTGTTAAGTCATCATGTTGTAATATGGCTGTTGAATAAAAGAATAAATAAAGACTAATATTTTAAAAAGATTTTATTAAAAATATATTAATAAATTTATTTAGAAATTATGAATAAAAACTTTAATATTTATATTATTTTTTTATTAAAAGAATTTCTACTTATTTTGTAAGATTATAATTATTAAAAAATAAGATAGATTAGACATAAAATTATTACAATCATCTTTAAGTAAAAATCAATGGTATTTTTTAGTAGAAATTATTTTAAAAAAACTTAGATTGATACTTTGGGAAGACCGTTTGTGAACCAAGGTCAAAATCAAATTCCCAAGGCACAAAAACAAGTGCCCATTGCAAATATAAGATTCTTTTGTTGATAAAAAATTAGAATTAAAAGAATACCTTAGGAGGGTTTTATAAATATTATTTTTAGGCATATTGAATTTTTATTGATTTTGTGAGAGCTAAGAAAATTTAAGGTTTGATTTTGATAACTTTGTTTTTGAGAAATAAATTGGGATCAATATTTTGGACAATTTTGTATATTTTGTAATAGATCTATCAATGAAATTTTGTGAATTTGTAAATATACTTGTACTAAGTAAGAGACTTAAATTTGAGCTTAGTTGGTTGGTTAAATTTGAAGTTATCAAAATTAAAGTGTATTAGGATATCAATAGTTGGTAGTTTGAGGATAAATAAGAATATTAGAGATTTACAAAGATCCACTAATTGGATTAAGCTACAATTTTGTGAGCTTATACTTGATATAAAGACCAACATTTATAAAAAAAATTGAGAAAATTAATTATAGAAGAATGAGATCTTGTTATTGGAAATTCAACATTAAGATTAGAGAAGCAAGTCAACATCTAAGCATTTTGTTTGTTTTTTAAAAATATCTATGAGTAAAATTCTTCTTAAATTTCTTAAGCTTATTGTCAATTAGAAGATTAAAAGGTATGCAAATATTGAGGTCAATTCAAAGATTTATTAAATATTTATAAGATTTTAAATTTATTATTAAATCTATTTTAGATTGATTAAGATGTGGTTAAAATTTAGTTAAGATTTGATAGGAATTTATTAGGATTTGATTAGAATTGAATTAAAATTTGATTAAAATTTAATTAAGATTAATTATAATTTGGTTATGATTTAATTAAAATTTATTAGAATTTGGTTAAGATTTGATTAAAGCTTAATTAAGATTAAATTATAATTCAATAAAGATTTTTTAGAGCTTGATTGAGATTTTATTAAGGTTCTTATGATTATATGGATTTATAATTTAGAATTGATTGAAGTCAAAATTAATTGAGTTGAAGATTTTTAAGAGGATCAAGATTATTGAAATAGGTATTTTGAAACACCTCATGCATTTTGGATTATAAGAAGAACTTCAAGGTTTAAATAAATTCCTTCTACAACCAAATGCTTAGTACATTTTTAAGTTGAATTTCACACAATATAACAATAACCACAAACATTATTACTCCAACCACATATATATATATATATATATATATATATATTGAATTTGGCAAAATAATATATATCATCATTAATACAATCTACTTACTTGTAGTGGTTCATTTCCACATTATTCTATAGAATCATTGTTCAATAATTCCAAATAAGAATTTATTACAAAGCCAAGTCATTTCTATCTAATTGATGTTCTAAAATCATTTACTACCACAACACTCAACTTGGTATTTAATAAGCATATACATATTAATTAGCATTGAATTGATGACTATAATATTTTAATGATTGAATAAATAATTGCTAGAAGGGACAATAATAAATTATAATAAGATACCTTATACACATATTAATAAGATAATATATTTTTTAAAAAATCAATGCCATCAAAGTCCATTGTTGTCCAATTTTTTGTCTCTTATAGTTGTATCTATAAAAATAAGTTCTAATACCTATCTACTTTTAATAGTTGAGTATCTACATGACTCCTTTGTTTTGTAAAAGAGCACATAATAACCAACTAGTAATATAAAGGTTGTTTGACATCCAATCAATAACATAAGTTGCTCAAACGTCAGCATGCCTATAGCAGTTGCAAAAAAAAAAAGAGAGTTTAAAGCTATGGTTGTAGTTGTTAGCGCTGTTGTATGTCATGAGGTCTTATTTGAGAATGCATTGGATACCTGGCTATTGAAGATAAAAGAAAAATAACAACAATATGTCCTAGTCTCTTTAATAGAATTATATAAAATATACAATTAAAAACTAACAAGTATATCCAAATATTAAAAATTTAATTAGATTTTTAATTAATCATAAAAAAATATAAAAATCCTAAAAAACTTCTATAAAAGTTATAAAGAAATAATAAAGAAATTTTAAAGAAATATTAAAATAGAAATTCTTTTAAAATACTAAAAATAGAAATTATAATCAAATCCTAATTAAATCTTATTCAAATCCTAATCAAATCCTAATCAAATTTTAATCAAATCCTAATCTAATTCAAATCAAATTCTAATCAAATTCTATTCAAATCCTAATCAAATCTTATTCAAATCCTATTCAAATTCTAATCAAATCCTAATCAAACTCTAATAAAATCCTAATCAAATTCTATTTAAATTCTAATCAAATTCTAGTTAAATCTTATTCAAATCTTAATCAAATCTTATTCAAATCTTAATCAAATCCTAACCAAATCCTACAATAGATTGAACCACAATGGTTAATGACCTAATTATTGATTTTAGCTCAAATTTTATATACTTTTCAATAATTAAGTTGACAACATGTACAAAAAAATTAAAGGAGATCCAACTTATCAAATAGAAGTTAAGCTCAAATTTCTACTCGGGTATAGGCCACCTTCCCTCTACAACCTTAATATTAAACTTCTAGCACAAATATCTTTCCTTTAGATTATTCAAATACTTTCAAAATTTATAAACTAATAGAAAATCCAATCTACTATCCATACAAATAACTTTTATTTCAATCAAACTAATAGATTGGTAAATATCTAAGAAATCCTCACTAACCTTTAAACCTTAACTTCTAAGATCCTAATTTGCTTGAATTTTAGTACTTTCTATAAAACCATTGTATCAAGCTCAAATTTACAATATGTATTAATCACAATTATAATCACAAATCCTCAAAATTTTACTTATAGATCTATAATCAAAGTCACAAAGTGCTCAAATTTAAAACCCCTCTTTTCTTCACAAAATCCAGAGTCACCCGATACAATCTTAACTTTGCAAAGCTCTTACAAAGCCAATTTCTATCCAAATCAATTTCTATCCAAATCAATACTCAAACAACCTTTCTTAAGTCTTCTCACTAATCTCATTCTTTTATCTACAAAAGGACCTCCAACCTACCGTAGGCATGTGGTTTTGTACCTCAAGGTCTGATTTCAACCTAGGTTCACAACCGGTCCTCTTTAGGTATCAACTTTGAGAATTTTGAGATAAAATTTGCTAAAATCTATTTTTAATTCTTCTTTAAAGATGCTTATATTATTTATTTTTCTAATCTATTTTTTTTGTCTTATTTATGGTTATACAAAGTAAATAGAAGTCTCTTGTATAAAAAAATAATATTAGAAACTTTTAATTTTTATAACTTTCTTATCTATTATTTATAATTCTAAGTTAATTTACTAAAATATTTTCACTTGAGCTCTTATATATTATAATCATTCTTTTTTTCTTTCACCTAATAGCCATGTTACTATATGGCAATGCTTATTGGAAAATTCTTTCTCTTGCCAATAGACATAGCTTTAACATTTGAAAATAATTAACTTGTTTCCAAGCACCATACATCTTGCCTTTGTTTCTCTTTTGTAGTTGTCTCACATACTTAAGAGCAAACAAATCTTGATATGTCATTGCAAATGAAAAGAAGTAATCACTTCTCTAAGTATGGACTTTGTAAAGATCATAGTGGAATATTTTTTTATCAATATTTTGAAAGATCTCCAAAGATGGACTTGAATGCACAAAGTTAGAATCTTTATTTATTTCTTTTTTAATTCTAAATGATACTTGATAAGTTAGTTTTTAAAAAATTAATTGATCTATTTATAACAATCCAATAAGTTTTATATGCCGATTAATATGAGGGATGTTGATAGCAATGTTGTGGTAGAAAGAATTTACCTCAAGAAAGCGAGGAGCTTCTGGCTACGACTAATTAGTCAACCAAGATCTAAAATAATAACACTCCTAAAGTTATATAAAAGACTTCTCCATAGGGCTATTACACCTAATACAAAAGTCTTATTTCTTCAAAATACTCAAAGTATAATATGAGCCAAAAATCTTAACTTACATAGTAGTTAAAATAAAAACTTAATTAAAGGGTGGAATTAATAGGAAGATAGCCTTAGAAATTAATAGTCAAAGTGCATAATCTTTGAAATAGTCTCACTTATTTGTTGAAAGTAGGATGTAGCCATCCAACTGTCCTTGATTTGGATTCTGACTCATTTAGTATTTTAATTAGAAAGTTAGAAGGGACTTGATGATTAATTTTAAAAAAAAATTAAAATTATCCAATTTAGCTTTTTAGCTTAGCAAGGATTTTATCAATAGAAAATGCTTTGTATTAGTAGAAGAAATTTTGAATTATTAAAAGAAAGAATTGGCAGTAGTTTTGAAGATCAAATAAAGACAAAAGGAAGGTGAAGTTGATTACAAGATCAAGTTGAAGACGAGGATGACTTTAAGTTTAAATTGAAGGTGAATACAATAGAAAATAAAGACCTATCAAGTAGCAATCAATGGGATGATAGATAGATAATTATTTGGATTAGCAATAAGTTAAAAAGATAAAAAAAGACATAGTAAAAGAATAACTAGCCTTTATTTGTGTGGTAGAAAGTAGGCCAATTTGGATAAATACTAAAAAGGGATCACTTAAGGTTCTCTCTTTTGACTTTAGAGGCTTAGTGGCTAGAGTTTCAAGGAGGTGGCTTGGTATGGCTGCCCCTCCTCCTCTCATTCCTCTTTCTCTCTTCTTAGTGTGTCTCTCTAGAGTGTGTCTCTCTTCTCCTTAGGATAGAATTGATTAGGTTTTGTTCTTTGGATTGAGTCCTTTGTAAGCTCTTGGAGGTGATGGCTAAAATGCTTAAGTTATTAATTTTAATACAAAGTTCAGTATTATTCTATTGTAGATCTCTAAATTATTTTTCCGTAGCCATTTTCTATTTGTGAATTGAAGAAGTGAACAATTAGTTATGAAACTCCAAAGTTGAGATAGGAAATGAGGCATTTATTCGGTTGGTGGTTGTTAGATCTGATTTGTAGGATTGAAATAAGCTTTTATTATTGATTTTATAATTTTTTCTTTTAGATCTCTTTGTTAAATTTCTATAGCCATTTAAAACATGTGATTTGATTAAGTAATGAATTAGATATAAATTTCCAAATGTTAGGTGCATTGTCTCAGTATTATGTCCACATAGGTGCGTTGAATCTAAGCTGTTGGTTTGAGGTAGATGTGCACACTTATTTTAATATTTTTTCTTTATAGAAGACCTCATTAGCTTTTTAAATCTATATTTTATATTTTCTTTAAATAGAAATTGAATTACTTATGAATTTTCAAAGTTTGGCCATAGTTTTGGTTTGCTAGTTTGACTACCGGTTATAGAACGAGGCTGCTAGATTAGGATTATTGGGCATCGGCTGATGGAGCAAGATGCATCTATTATCCTAGTTTGATAATTATTTTTGGTAGGTCTTTGAATTAGCTTTCCAAGGATGCATGGCACGTCCAAATTTGAGTTGTAATGAATTAATATGAATTATTGAAGTTAGGAGGCATAATAAAAATTTTCTTTAAAAAAAATATTTTGAAGTTACAAATGGATGTAGAATAAGTGCAATTTAATGATGGATGAAGGTAACAAAGGATGAATGGATGTTGGACACTATTAGACAAATATTAGATGAATGAAAAGTATGTGATGGATGAATTTTAGTTGGATGAAAAATAGATGAATGGCAATTAATAAATAGATGTGGATTTTCTTGGATGAATATTAGATGGAAGATTGGATGAATGATGAAAAATTAATAGATGAATGAATATAATATCTTTAAGGCTTTATAACTTTTGCAAGTCTTATCCATTTTGAATGAATTTTATATCTATAGAGAGCTCTTGAGATATAGTAATCAATTATGCATATTAAATTCAAAGTTAAAATATACAAGGATATTATTTTGGCCGTTAAAAGAAAATTAAATTAGTAAAATCACATTTTGACTATTAATATGAATTAAGGTTCTATTGCTTGGAGTTTAATTAGATTGCTTGTGGTGTAAGGAACTACTTTTGAGTGAATTAAGTGAAGTGAATATATAAATGAATTAATAAAAAATCATTTTACCTATATATAAGTGAAATTAATCCACTGGACTACAAAATGCCATTAAGGTGGGTTGATTTAGTTGACATATAACAAATATTCTAAAATCCTTATTCACCCGTAGAGAGGGAATTTTTTTAAAACTTCAATAATCTATAATTTTTAATCCAATTGTCAAAATTTATTCAAAATTTATAAGAAATACTAATGTATTTTTAAAAACTACTATCACAAATTTCAATTGTTGATTCATTACCAATCTTTAGATATTGCCAAAATCCTAATAGTAGCTTCAAACCCTTGTTTACAAACTCTCGTATACTAAATTCTTTAAATTTCACAAATTAAAAGTCCAAATAGTGTGAAACTTTAATATACAGATTTTTAACATAATACTACACCTTCTTAGATAAGTTTAGACAAAAATTTGTCTGAAAGCTCAAGATATGGCAAAAACCATCACTATCAACAAAATAGTCTATTTATTGCCTTAGAATTCAATTTTTTGTCTTTGATTCCTAATATTTCTTTCTTTAGAACTTCAAATATAATAATTCTTCCATAGTTAATGTAGATCTTAAAATCATCTCTCTAGCTATACTTGTTGATTTCCAAAAGCTCTCATACAACTCCTTGTATCTTCAAAAGAGTGACAATAGGTACTATTTGTATACCTTAACTTTAAGTGCCTACTCCTCCCTCATAAAAACTCCAAATCTCTTATTTCTTATACCAAAATTATAGTATAAAAAACAAGCTTTTTAATTTTATTTTTTAAAAAACTTATTTTTTAATTTTTTTTAAAAAGCTAGTCTTTAATTTTTAAATTCTTTTTTTGAAGTTACCATAATCCTTGTTCTCCTTGCAAATAGCCTCTTGAAAGCCTATTGGACATGACCATTGACTAATAGGAATGAAGAGCTTTATCTCTTATCTACATTCATCCATTCTTTGCTTTCATCCTTCCAAATAAGTCTCTTAGTAGTTTAATTCTTCATATTTGGCTCCTAATCTCCTCTCAAGGCTTCATATTAAATATTTAGGTTTTATATAATTTAAATGCTATAATTAAATTAAGAAAAAAAATCAAAATAAAGGTTCTTATACCAACTCCTTTAAATACTTTATTAACCATTCTAATACATGTTAGAACTTATGAATATATTATATGTTTTAATTAGTTTTTATATATTGTAAGAAATTATAATATAATAATGAGTTAATAAAAAAAATAAAAAAAAGATTATAGAATTAGAATGATTTTAGGAACAAAGAACTGAATTGACAAGAATAAAGAACTAAATAATTGACAAGAATAAGAGACTAAATTGATATTAAAAAACAAGACAATATTTTAGATTGCTCCAAGATTTATGTTGGAAAGATTGAAGTGTACCTCAGTCTTGCCTCCTATTTATATTATAAGGCCTATGTCCTATTAAATCTTCTAAAAATATCTTAAAAAATTTTAAAAGATTGAGGAAGATTTTAGAAAGTTGAGACAAGTTCAAAAAAACTAAAGAAGATTCTAGAAGATTCTAGAAGATTATAAGAGATTTTAGAAGATTGAAGAAGATTCTAGAATATTATAAAAGATTCTAAAGAAGATTCTAAAAGATTTTAGAAGATTCTAAAAAATTATGAAAGATTCTAAAAAATTACAAAAGGTTCTAAAAAACTATCAAAGATTTTAGAATGTAGTAATTTGAAGTATATCCGTAATATCACCTCTCTTTTTGGCAACAAAATCTACAAGGAGCCAAAATGATATAATAGTCAAATCACATATATAAGAAATATAGAATTTTTTGGAGTAGAGAAACAACATATTCTATCTTTTATTCATTGATTATTAATTCAATAAGATCCTTGAGTTAGTGTCAATGACCTTCAAATATAATTTTTTTATACCAACATTCTATCTAAGAATCTGCTCTTTGTTTTGATCTTCAAAATATCCTCCAAACATAACTTTTGGTCCTCTTAGAGTTACCCTTCCAACTTCAAGGAGTATTATTAAAGCTCGGATATTTGAATTAAGATTTTTGTGATGAAGCTATATCTCCAAAGACTCCAAACATGGCCTTACTTGACATTGGAATACTCCTTCTTTGCCTTTCTCATGTTCTTCAAATCTAATAGATTTTCAAAGTTGCAATGATTTACTAGCCGCTTATGTGATAGAAGAGTCTTCTGATTCTTGTTTCTGTAAATTCTTTAAAATGTAAAGATTTGACATAATAACTAATAAGTTTCTAGGATGATCTATTCTATTTTAGAAAAAATAACTATATATAAGTGAAGGTCTTGGCGTGGCTCCTTTTCTTTTACATTGGTTTTTTGTTGTTAATAGAAAAGTGTCATTTAGAATCTAAGAGATGTTGGTGTCCACAAAAATCTTCAATGATAATTAAATTTAGATTTTCTAAAATATCATTGACGGAATTCGCAAATTTTCTCAGGTGCATTCATAAGATTATTTGCTAACTCTATAGCCCTTCCAATAAATAAAATATTCTAATTTTTCTTGTCTTATATGCAAATCCAATATTTTATCCACTTTGTATTCAAGCTTTTGATTAACTTCAAATAGGATTAGTAGTGGAAGAATTTTTTCAATAATACTTGATTTATAATATATTTTTAAAAGAAAAATATAAAAAGATTGAATAAATGCGCATGCTACTTCGTAGTTCAAGATAGAAACTTATTAGATTTACTTAGTGTAGAGTTGTATATGGTCCAAGTCTTTGATAGTCTAATTTTTGTGATGGTCGATTCATTTGTATATTTTGCAGCAGTAGCTAGACATAATCTCCTATCTTAAACTTTGATTGGTTCTTACAATGAATTTCTACATAGTCTTTAAATCAATCTTAAGTCATTTGCAGTTGGAATTTTAATTCTCCATGGATGGCCTTCAAATAGGTAGCTTGATTTTTTATAGTAGAACTTCCCTCATCTTCAATTTGGAATGGATCTACTCTAGGGTGGTATCCATATTTTGAGAAGAATGGAGTTTGCTTTGTCAAAGAATATTTAATATTATTATATGCAAACTTGGCCAATGATAGGAAATCCATCCAATCATCTTATTGATAATTTATATTGCAACAAAGATACTATTTCAAGATGTAATTCACGTATTTTGTTTGACCATTTGTCTGAGAATAATAAGCTGATGAAAGGTTAATCTTGAGCTTCAAAAGTTAAAATAATCCTCTCCAAAAATTTGATACAAATTGTGGTCTTTGGTCCAAAATGTTGTCATTTGAAAGGCCATGTATTTAATAAATATTATCAATAAAAAGCTTGGCCATTTTTTTCCTAGAAATAGTCTTGTTGTATAGAATGAAATGTTCTATCTTGATAAAATGGTTTACCACTACTAAAATTGAGTCTTTTCCATTAAAAATCGGGAGGTCTATAATAAAATCTATGGATAACAATTGCCATGGATTTTTAGGAACTGGAAGTGATTGGAGAAGTTTATATGGTTGGTATCTTGGAACCTTTACTTGGACACAAATTTTGCATGATTGGATAAATTCTTTCTCCAATTTCCACATTTAAAGCCACCAATAATCTCTTGATATTAATTCCAAGGTCTTATTGAAGCTAAAATGTCCAATTGTTGGAAGGTCATGTCATGCTTGAAGAATTTGAAGTCTTTTAGGCCTTAGAAGAACATATAAAAGATCCTTGAAATATAACAATCTATCTTCGAAGTTGAAATTATTTTTTTCTTCCACTTGTGTATTTTTAAAACATTGCTGAATGTTATCTACAAATGGATCTATCATCATTGCTCTCTAGATTTTTGTCTTAAGAGTTGTATCTATATAGGTAGATATTATCAATGTCTTCAATTGCAAATTAGGCGACTTCAATATGATTGATTTTTATTAATCCAATACAATGTATCATAATCTTGGTACTATCATATTATAGTTTAGCTACCATGTGAAAATATGGTACATATATATTTAATATATAATTTACTACATAACTAAATGAGAGCAATATCAATGGACTTTTATAGATTATAAAATGTGGTTAGATTGTTAGTTTAGAAGGAATCCATTTAAAAGGGCTATTATTGAGGTTTATACAATATTTATTTATTTTTTGGTAATAACTTTTGAGATTCATTTTATATTGATAGTAATTTTTATATATCTTAAGTCACCTTTGTTAGACATTGATGATCCTTGAAATCTTGCTTAATTCTTTTATTTGATATTTAGAACACATATTATGTGAATCTTATTTAAAAAAAGATTAAAAAGGGATTTTTGGTACGAAAAGGAATAGTTAGACCATCCATGTAGATGAATGGAGAGGGATGATAGAAGTTTCTATTCCTATTGGCCAAAAATCATGTCCAATGGGCTTTAAGGAGGCTGCCCAAGGGCTTATTAGGAATTAGGATTTGTTTTTCAAGAGAAGTTAAATATCAAAGCTTAAGATCAACAAGTTTGGATTTTTTACTATGGTTTTGGTGTAAATTTTGGATGATTTGGATTTTTTTATAAAAGAAATATAGGCGCTAAAAGTTAAGGTGTCAAAATTGTATCTAGTGTCATTTCTTTGGATATAACTTGTACATACAAAAAGTAATAGAAGATTGGCAACTAAGGATAGAAAGAACTTCACTTTCTTGGCTACACTTTTTGTATATAGCTTGATGAAATTCAAGCTTAGATAAAGAGATATTAAGAGTTGAAGTTAGTGCTTGTAAGCTAAGAGCAATAAGTAACCCTACTTAACTAGTGGTTATGTTTTGAACTATATCTTAGGCAATTTAATAAATTTTTGGCTCAAAATTTTTTGAAGTACATATATATTTATGTCATAAGATTATATGCAAAAATTTTGTGGCATTAGGATTTTGGATTTGTGAGATATAAAAAAAATAGTGCTCAGGTGTCTCTGAACTAGGATTTAAGTACTTGTTAGAGTTTTTAAGATATTGAACAATTAGAAGCAAATTTATAATTGATTATTTTTTAAAGTGAAGCTTAAGAGTTTTATCTATATTTTAAAGAAAATTTTATAAAAACTAAATAGTTGGATCAAAAGATATTGAGCTCTAAAGTTTAAAAAGAAATAAATCCATATGGGTGAATAAGCTATTGAAGGATATTATTGCAATTTTTAGCCTTTTATATAATTTGAAGGGATTATTTAGGAGTCAAAATTTTATGTACAAACCTATTTGAATAAAAAAGAGAATTTATTAAGATATATATATATATATATATATATATATATTTGTAATATCTTTGTATTATTCATCTTTTTATTAATGATTTGGTTTTAATTACCAATAATTATATCCAATAGCATTCACCAACTTGAGACAAGTCTTTAATAAAAGAATCTTATGAATAAGTTAAAAATAAATTCTCTTTAGCCAAATATCTAGTATATTTTTAAATAAAAGATCATGCCACATGACAGTATAAGATATGACTGTCAAAAAAAGACATCTGATTTCTTTTGAAGTTTTTTCAAAGAATATGTAATCACAAAATCAAATTGAAATAATGACATGCTCTATTGTGCTTGATAGCGATTCAAAACTTAGGCAATCATAAAATATTCAAAGTTTTTGTGCTTAGTATATATCATGATCTTGTATTGAGCTCCTTCCAGCAAATGACGCCACTTTTCAAAAGCATCAACAATTGCTAATAGTTTTTTGTTGTGGATCTCATAATTGATCTCTATAGTTGAAATTTTTTTAGAGCAGAATGCTATTGGATGTAGTTGACCATCATCACTGGTTTGGGAGAGTACATATCTATGTATATAATTTGAGGCATCAATTTCCAAAATAAATGGTTTTGTTGGATTTGCATGGACAAGTATAGAAGCATAAGTGAAGGATTTTTTTAGCTTCTTGAATATTGCTTTAGTCTTATTATTCCAAATATTTTTTTCCTTGCCTATAAGTCATATTAATGGGGCAGCAATCTTAAAATAATCCTTCATGAAGATTTTATAAAAAATTATAAATCCCAAAATATATAGTACATTTCTAATTAATGATAGTTGTTTTAATTCTATAACAGTTTGTATCTTCTTTGGATCTAAAGAAATGCTATTTTTAGAGGCAATTTATTCTAAAAATTTAATTGATGGTTGATGGAAAGAGCACTTCTCTAATTTGGCATATAATCTATTGTCTTATAGTTTCTTCAATATCACACATACATGATATTCATTTTCTTGTTTGTTCTTAAAAAAGATCAAAAAATATTGTCTAGATAGATGACTACAAAGTCATCTTAGTATTTGTACAAGATATCAACTCATATGACTTTGTAATACAATATTTATTGTATTAGATGCAAAGGTAGAAAGATATCAACTCATATATGTTTATATATTAGAAAGATATCTTTCTAATTATACCTTTGCATCTAATACAATAAATATCAATATATTTTTATAAAGCTATAAGCTCTATTTGTAAGACATTATAAATTGGATTAAATAGAAATTGAATTCTATCTTGGAATTCAATTACACAATCATAACGATGGTGTTTTGATATTATGTTTGTTTTTTTCTTTTCAAATACGTCTTCAAGGTCATGGTATTGACTAGGAATATCTTGCTTCAATTGCTCCATTAGATCTTTCATTGGGATAGCATACAATGCAAATACAACTTCTTTTTTTTACTGCCTGCATACATGTTTTAAATCTAAAAAATGAAGTAGTACCTTTTTTTTTCTTTTGATGTTTGGATCTTAAAAAAATCTTTTACAAACTCCAATTAATATCATAATTATGTAATTCAAATCAAGGGAGTCCAATGACAATAGGATTTGTTGGACATTGAATAATATTGAAGATAATGCGTGATACTTGATCTCGTAGTACCACTTCTAATGGTTGGATTTCTTCAAAAATATTCCTTGATGCAAGATTTTATCTATTAATGACTTCAACAAGTGCGAGATGGATCTTCATTACAAGTACTAAGTTGTACTTGGTTGCAAAATCTTTATCCATAAAATATGTTGAGGCTCCAATATCTAAATAGATTTTAGCAAAAATATCTTGTCTTAAGCTTCTTATATGTATAGGAAGTATAAAATAGGACGTTAGATGCAAAGGTAGAAAGAGATCTTTTTTTGATATTTTAGATTTGGAGGTATCCAACCATAAGGTCTCTAATGTGGCTGAACATCTTTGTTTTTCAATCTCTCCAATTCAGATATTATATCTTGTGCCTTGAATTCTCTAGGCTTATTTGAACAATTTGCTACCTTGTGATTAGGTCTTTCATAATATAGATATAAATTCTTTAGCCAACATCTAGTCTATTCTATTGGATGCATCAATTTCCATGGATTTAGGATATATTAATGACTTCTCTAATATTTTTAAAGATGTAGCAAACATACCTTGATAGGTATTGTTGAAAATTGATTGCGTTGTCATAGTAGAGAGGATCTGCCTCAAAAAAGCGTGGAGCTTCTAGTTGCCATAAATTATTCAATCAAGATCCAAAATAATAAAATCCCCAAATTTATATAAAATATTTTTCCATAGGGCTATTACATCCAATATATAAGTCTTATTTCTTCAAAACACTCAAAATATAACAAATACTCTAAAACCCTCATTCACCTATTGAGAGAGAATTTTTTCCAAATTATAATAATCTATAATTTTTAATTCAACTATCAAAATCTATTCAAAACTTATATAAAGTACTAATATATTTTTAAAAACTACTACCACAAATTTCAATTATTAATTTAATACCAATCTTTAGATATTGCCAAAATCTTAACAGTAGCTTCAAATCCTTGTTTACAAACATTCATGTATTAAATTCTTTATATCTCACAAATTAAAAGTCCAAATGCTATAAAACTTTGATGCATAGCTTTTTAATATAATAATATATCTTTTTAAAAATATTTAAATAAAAACTTGACTGGAAGCTCAAGATATGAAAAAAACCATTACTATCAACAAAACAACCTACTTACTGCCTTGGAATTTGACTTACTGGCTTTGACTCCTAATATCTCCTTCTTTAGAATTTCAAATATAATAATTCTTCCTTATTAGATGTAGATCTTAAAACCACCTCTTCAATTGCACCTCCTGATCTCCAAAAGCTCTTATACAACTCTTTATATCTTCAAAAGAATGACAGTAGGTACTATTTGTACTCCTTAACTTCAAGCACCTACTTCTCTCTCATAAAAATTCCAAATCTTTTAATTTTTTACACCAAAATTATAATACAAAAAAAATAAAAAATAAAAAATAAAAAAAAATAAAATAATCCTAATCTCTAATTTTCAAATGCTCTTCTTGAAATCATCAAAATTCTTGTTCTTATTATAAGCAGCCTCCTCAAAGCCTATTGGACATGACCATTAATCAATAGGAATGAAGAGCTTCACGTCTTGCCTTCATTCATCAATTCTTTGCCTTCATCCTTTCAAATAAGCTTCTTAGTAGTTTAATTCTTCATCTTTAGCCTCAAATCTCCTCTCAAGGCTTTATACTAAACATTTAGATCCTATATAATTTAAAAGCCATAATCAAGTTAAGTAAAAAAAAACCAAAATAAATTTTCTTATACCAACTTCTTTAAATATTTTATTAATCATTTTAACACATATTAAAACTTATGAATATATTATATATTTTGATTAGTTTTTACATATTATAAGTAATTACAGTATGACATCTACCTCCTTTAAACTTGCACATCCTTTGGTATGTGCCAAGAAATCATTCTCTCTAATCTTTAGCTTAATTAATAATTCTTGAATAAACTGATGTCTAATTTTGCACTTCTTTTTCTAATTTGGCTCTTTAATTTTTTTTCTTGAGTGTATCTCTATTGTAGCATCTTCATCTATGCTTGTAACTAGGCTTTCCAAAACTTATACCAAACCATCTTTTGAACCTGTTTCTTCTATTATTTCAACTATAATTTCATCACTTGAAATTAAATCCACTCTTTTTAAGTTTTTTTCTTATTTCTTTACCCTTCTTCTATTTATTAGATTCAAATCTTAAATCCTTTGAAAACTCACTAATCTATTGTCAATCAAATCTAAAGTCTAGAACCAAGTTATTTACGTTGGAATTTGGAGATAATCTATTTACATCTATGTACCTCCATCCTACATAGGTGTCCTTTAGAAACCTAAGGAATTTTTTCTTGGCTCTAAAGGCATTTTTCTTAATTGCTCTTTATGTCTTTCATGAATAGGCTTTACAATAAGAAATTGCACAATCTTCTTTCTATCACAACTACAAATCTTGACATTATGTAAACCATCATTCAAGACTTTAGTTTCTATTCTAACAGTTGTAATATAGGATTGATCAAGTATTACCGGATATATAGCAAAATTTTATATAAAATTTTTTTGTTCCACCTCCACATCTCCAATCTTAGTCTTCACAGTTAAATAAGCTCCATATAGATGACCTTGCTCATTGTTTGGAGCTCTAATCATCCAACCATGATTAATATCAATTGGCCACTTGCTCTTCTCATATATCCGCTGTTGTGTTGTAATACGTTCATATGGTGAAAAATATAAACAATAGTGATTTCTACTTAATATTTAAATATCTTAGTTCAATAAAAACTTAAGATACTTAAGAAAGGTTTTATGAAAGCTTCTTAGATTATTTTATTATTTTAATAGCTAGTAGATAAAAATTAGTTATTAAATTTTCTTTCTAGATTGTAGAAACTATTTCATGGCTTTTGAAAAGTCATAAGTTAATAAAATTAGAATAAAGGAGATAAATAATTAATATGATTGATATTAGGATTTAATTGAGCATAGGATCAAGCTTAAAAATCCTTAGAATAAGTTGGATTGATACTCGAGGGTCGACCATGTATGGGACAAGTTCAAAAGCAGACTTCTAGCTACAAAAACGGCCACCAAGGGCAGGATGTTGAGTCATTTGGAAATCGGCGACTAAGGTTGGAGAGCTAGCTTTAAGCTTGTTTCAAGGATATTAGGCTAGTTTTTTGTAGGATTTGAGAGGACTTAGCAATCGCTATCTAAAATCAGGATTTGTATTAGAGGTTAAATTTTTATGCAATAAAATTAGGACAAGCACTTTTAGCTATTATATGCAATTGAAGTGATATCTATAGTTACAAATTTGATAGTGTGTGGATAATTGAGTGTGCTAAGATTGAATAAAAATTCATAACAGTCTAATGGTGCAATTGAGATAACATAATCTTTAAAACAAAGAGATACCAGAAATTGGCAATTTAGGATTGTTTAGGATTTTTGTAATATCTAAAGATCTATCAATTGAATCAAAGTGAAATATGATGTAATATTAGAAGACTTGAAGAACAAGCTATACACCAATTTTTAATTGAAGTTAATAATTGAAGAAGGAGAAATTGCTACTGGGATATCTACATCAACTTCCAAATTGGCGGCCAAGTGACATTAGTATGGTTTTTGGTTAATTTTTAACAATCTGTATATTAGATTTGATTGAAACTTTTTAAACATATAGAAGACTTATATTTACATTTGTGCACGAAATTTCACATCAAGTTGATTGTTAGATTAAGATTTATAATTTATTGAAGTTCATTGAATTAGATTAGGACTTGTGAAGAGAAATCCTAGTTCGTTGATTGTGACAAGCAACAAAGCAGTTGGGATTTATATGTAGATGAAATTATCAAGATGAATATTTTTAAGCACTTTGTATTGACTTAAATACTCTTGTATTAATATTCAATCATATTCTTCTTATATGGATGAAACCTATTAAGGATTCTTGGATGTATGTGAACCGCAACTTCACCCTCCATAGCCAAGTGTCCAGTGCATTCCCAAACAAGATAGTGTGTAATACGATACCGCCTAGATATGATATTGATTTCTGATCTATGATCAATTAAGGCCAATACTAAGTCCTTAGAATTTGCCAATACTAAGTCTTTAAAATCTTCCAATTCTTCATAATTCTAGAAGACTATAGAAGGTTCTAAAAAACTACAAAAGGTTCTAGAAAACTATGAAAGGTTTTAGAATATAGTAACTTGAATTATGTCCATAACAATTTCTATATAAACTTTTATTTTGATATAAGCTCCCTTTCTATGTGATGTTACTTGGTATCTAAAATTCCAAATTAAATTTATTCATATACAAACAATTTTTTTCTTATATGATAAAATCTAAGTCTTTTGAAGGTATTTGATCACATTAGTTAACTCCTAATATTTTTTTTTGTACAAAAGACCTAATCTTATTACACTCTTCATTTGTATTTTTATACATGACTTGATCAATGAGTGGAAAAGATCTAAGTGAGTCATATTTTTTTGGCATTTTAAGCTAAATAGCAAAAGATGATGTTTAAGGCTTATAACTTATCAAGTGTTAAGAAAATTATCAAAATCTTTGATTCATCTCCTATCAAAATATTCTATTTATTTGGCAAACACATTTTTTTCAATGTGCTAAAGACATAGTAGAATATTGACATCCAAAAATTAATTGTCTACAGTATTCAATAATACAAGCTCTTAATCTATAAGAAAAACTTGTGGTATGCAATTGCTATAGAAAAGATATTATATGAATGTAATGGCAATAATGTAGAATTGTTCATCCTCAATTTTTATGAAGACTAAGGCTATGTAGAAAGATATATTTAAAATTGTAAATCCAACAATATGGAATACAAAGAATTTGATCTTATTGGTTTTATAGATAGCATCTAGAAGGAACACGTCATAATCAGTACACAAGAGTTTTACAAATTTGGGATAGGCAAAGAAAAAGTGTGAGACATGCCTATCTAAATTTATTTCTACTTCAATTTGAAAAGATGTCAAATTAAAATATTACACTAATGCATCTATAGAAGTTTTGCTGTCCAATTTTTTTATTAGTACTTTTGCTCCATCAGCCATATATATAAGTTTAGATATTTTTGAAACAGATTCCAAAATCAAATAATTTGATGACTTTTCTTTTTTATTTATAAATCAATTTTAAATGAATGGAATAAATAATAGAGTGGAATAAAGGTTTGTAATTATGGTGTGGCATATCTATAAAAAAAACTCTACAAATTATATGAAAAAAGAAAAAATTGATAATAATTAATCATAACAATGATAACAATGATAACAATGATGAAAAAATAAAATAAAGGAATGTGGTGTTTATCAAGATTTTTTATTCCAACCATCTTAAAAGAATAATTAAGAAGCATATTGAAAGAGTTACTTACTCTTGTTGCTTTAGTTAGCTTGCAGCGGTTTCGATACTAACCTCTATAATTGCACTTGTAGTGAATCTTTTGGCAATTGTTTTACTATGAGTAGGAGGTTTTAATCACAATTTTATAACCTTTCATGGCAACAAAGTTATTGAAAGTTCTTTCCATAGTTGTCTACAATAGATAAAAGGCCTCTAAAAGCACAATAGGAGGTTCAAGAGATATGACACTTGAAATCAAGGTTTGAAAGGTAATTAACAACAGTTTAATAGTTTATTCAAAGAAATTATGGATAGTTTGCAAGACATATTAATTTGCAATATGAGACATTTTCAAAGCTCTCAATAATGTATTTGTGGCCATATTAATAATGTATGTGGCCAAAGCTGGTACATATTATTTTTATATTCAACATGTGGATATGTAGTTGAAATAATAATACCTATGGTCATAGCCATGGCCTACTTAAAAATATCACATGTTTATCTTATTATATATATTTGACTGCTTCAATCATAGAAGTTCTTGTCCTATGATAGATATACCAATTTGTGTACTCTTTTAAGAACAATGTCTTTTGGTAGTATTCTTTATTTTTTTAAAATTCATAGATAATTTTGTAGAATATACATATGTAAAATTTTTATGAAGAAATTTATGTTTATTTTTTATTATATATATAATTTTTACTAAAAATTACATTGATAAAAATATTTTTTCATAAAACTTAAAGATTATTTTTAAATATTTTTATAAATTATTTTATAAATTTTAAATATCTAAAATTTAATCTAAAATAGAATTTAAAATAATAGAGATAAGATCATGGTTGAATTTGCTAGCAATATTGTGCATATCAAATAAAACAACTCAACTCAATAAATTTTATATGTATGTATATATATATATATATATATATTTTGCATGATGCTTCCAAACTTAACCATATAATTCTGTATTCAATAAATTATATACAGATTATTTTTGAAGTTATAGCTAAAATCATTTAATTAATAGCATAATTCCAAGTTTTGTTAACATAGAATAACCTTGAGAAGAAGGGAACCAAAAATATAATCATAATGTGAGTACATCTTCTTTTGTCCAAAAGTTTATGCATGAAATGAAAATATTTATCTTAACTGGGAAACTTTACATTGTTTAAGCTTTAAAACATGTATAAGCATTTGATATGTTGACCCTGGAAAATTTCTTAGACATAGAAAAAAGATTGTTATTTTATTCCAGCAATAAAATAGTCATTTTAATTGAAAACACTCTTTCTTATCATATCACTTTTCTGCTCTTTAAGATATCTGTACTTGTATGAGTATATATGTACAAATATGTCTATTCAGTATGTTCAACTAAAATCATTGTAATATTTTTTTCTTTCATTTCTTTTACACTCAAAAGTATTAAGAGAACATAAACTCAATACTCTTTGAAATATTTTGTTTGCGTGTAATAATATCATTATCCTGTTTCCCATGTATTTATCTCAGTTGCAACATATATCAAAGATCACACATTATCTTTCTATATTTCAATTTTGGCATGCATCAGGGCCACTCTTATTTTAAACTACTGTATGCGAAAAGAAGCAGAATATCAAGATTGAAAGCTTTTCCATGAACAAAGCATTGAATATGACTGATAAACTATAAACCAAAATAACGTCACACAGCTGTGAACTACCAAATTTCGCAATCCCTGACCTCCCCAAGTGCGACATATACACGACACAAACCAAACTCAACAATTGCAAACAACCGTTTTCAAAATTTCAATCATACATTGTACAAATTATACGTCATCCATACAAACACCAGTGCATTACTGCACAACAAAATCAATATTCTACACTCTAGAGCCAAGACAACGAATGTGGTAATCGACTACGATCAACCAATTCGCGTCATTACTCGTCATGATCAATTACAAAATGATCTACTGGCCAAGCACGTTAGACGCGGCGCCGCCGGCAGTGCTCTTGGCGTCCTCCGCCATGGACGCGACATTCCCCTTCACATCGTTCACCTTGCTCCCGAACGACTTCAACAACCCGGACCCAGGCGCCTCCACCTTCACATCCGGTGCGGCGTCCGTGGCAGTGCCCACTGCGGCCCCCACTGCGCCCTTCACGTCATCCACAGCCTGCAAGGTCTTGCCCTGCAGCTTCTCCGCGCCCGAGTTCACCCTGGCCGTCGCCTCGTCCACTCGCGTGCTGTCTTGTCCCAGAAACTCCTTGCCCGCCCGTGCGCTCGCGGAGTTGGGGCCCGTCGCTGAAGCCAGCCCGGACTCCGTCTCCTTCGTGGCCTTCTCGATGTTGGTGGCCAACGGGTTCTGCGAGTTGTCCAGGAAGTTGCCCACTCTTGCCTTGGCGTCCGCGATGGGGCCCTTGCCCGTCACCTGCGTGTTCCTCTTCGGATATGGCTGCATCCACGGCGCACACATCCGCTATTCTGTCAGCTCAAACGTTCAAATCCACCCCTCTCTCTACATGCAACGCCACGCATTCGGCCAAGTGCGAAAGTCCTCGCCGGAATGCCCAGGGTACACGAATTTGTGTCCCCGTCTCGCATCCGGAGCTTCTCCGAACGCGCCCAATGCAGCACACGTCCAAGGTCGTGTAATGCACGCGGTACGTACCTTGTCCTTGCCGAAGAGTCCGTCGATGCGGCCCTTGATGCCCGAGGCCGCCTCCTCCACCGTGCTCTGCGCGTCACCCAGGGGGTTCGAGCCAACCACGCCCTCTAGAGGGTTGCTTCCCGCCAGGTCCTTGGCGCCCTGCACTGCCTGCCCCGCCTTGCTCTTGGCTGCGGCCACTGGGTTCATTGCAGCGTTCGCCTGGCCCGAGAATCCCAGCGCGGCTCCCGCGGCCAAGATGCCGGCCAGCACCTCGCGCCTCGCAGGCTTGGCCTCCTGATCATCCCACACACCATGCACACACAATTCACTGCTAGTTCGCGATTTCAACACATCATCATCAAATGCCGCACGAGGACCACTCCGCATTGAGCAAGCAACAATTCAATTCAAGGACCTAACCGCGTGAGACAGTCGAGTGTGCCTACCTTGGAGCCGGCGCTGGCCATGACGACGCCCGAGCGGACGGCGCGCCTAGTCACTGGGGCCGCCTGCATCGCACTGCAGCTGCTGCCGAATGCGGACTTGCTGGACAACATCGACATGTCGAGGCTCGTGGACCCGGACACGGTGAGAGCAGTGGAAGCTGCCGACGCGGCCATTGCGGATAATAGAGAGAACGAGGACACACACGGAACAATGCGCGTCTGCAGCTGTAGCGAGGCTGGGAACGCAGCAAGCGGAGAATGGGATGAGGTATAAGGTGATGGTGATGGTGATGAAGCTGTAGTAGTGTTAAGAGAACTCAATTGTGCACGCTTGGCAGGGGGCGAGGGAGAGCATAAGAAGTGGTGGAGGGGGCAGAACATGGGCGACAAGTGGCGAGGCGGAGCGCGGGACAGGTGGTGGAAAAGGTGGAGCAAAAGATGAGAGAGTGGGGATGTCGCTGTGATAGGCCCAGCACTGATCATCCCCACAACGCTGTGCTTTCGCACAATCCAGTGCTCACTGCACGCTGTCACGCTGTGTCCTCCCTCGCCGCGGCTCCCTTGCCCCCCGCCACTCAGCCGAGCGCTCCCCGTCTCCTCGCCCTTTCAGCCCATTTGCACATTTTTTCAAATGTTGGGAATGAGGTGTTCCAGATTTTTCTAGTGAGGTGTTGCCGGAGTTTATAAATCTCGTCGTTTCAGTACCGAAAGTGAGATTATTTTTTGCTGTCTATGTTGTTTGTGTGTTTGGGCTTGTATTGGTCAAAGATCATATATATATATATATATGTATATATATAATTTTTTTCATATATGTATCTAATATTTATTTATATTTTTTATTGCATAAAATGTTTGGAAGGGTTTGTTGTGTCATGTAGCTATAGTAACTTTTAAAAAAAGTTTCCTACTTTTACAGGACCACTATGGAAGCGTCTTGTTAATTGGACACTTGGCCCACAAATCTCTTGGTCATCAAGAAGTTTCTACTTGGTGTTTTTGCTAACTAGTGCATATAAAGAAAACATCAAATCCATTTTTTTCAAATTTTTTCAATATTTTTTATACAATTTAGTAATAATTAAAAAGTCTTTCTTTTTTTTGTACTTTATAATATAATTCTTATTAGCCTTCTTTTTTTGTTTTATAGTTATACATGCATGTATTATCATTTTACAAGTTATTTTAGATTCTTCTTTTTTAACAATTTGACAAGATTATTATTTGTAGTATCAAACTTTGATTCTTTTTGATGAAAATTGGATCATTTTAATTTCTTAAGAATATTAAAGAAATATTAAAGATTTTTCTTTTTTAAACCAATATTACTTTTATATTTTTTTAATATTTTTTTATAATTATTTTTTATATAAAATTCCTAGGTCCATCATTATTTCTTTATCTATAGAAAAATTATGCTAGTAATATATTAATTTTATTTACTTCCACACTCAACATCATAAATAATTAATAAAAAATATATAAAAATAGTAAGAATTTTTTTATAAATTGTATCATCTCAAGTGACTATTTTAAATATATATTTTTACAGAATTATAATCCCATTTATTCCAAAATTAAGAATATTATTTTAAATAGAATTATTAGAAATAAATCAAGGTTTTAGAAGTTCATCAATTAAATATAACTTATTAATAAATTCTAATTGCTAAATTATTTAATATTAGTAATTTAAGTCAAATTTATAAGATTATTATTAAATAGACTAGTTTAAACTTAATTTATATTATTTTTGGAAAAAAAAAGATGTAATATTGGATAATATGAATGTATTTTTTATAAATTTTTAATTTGCACATACAAAAATATGATGTAGTTTGTATATCAAGTAATGAGATTTCAATTTTGTTACCAAAAAAATATTTTTTATTATATATATTTAACAAGTTTTGCAATTGACAATAGATATCAAGTAGGATGATGCTACACTTATTAGCAAATTTCTTTACAAATTACAATATGACATTACAAAAATTTATTGTTGAATTTATGCATGCTTCAAAAACATTAAATCAAGCAATTATATTTGTTAGAAATACAGCCATGCAAATTGATATAGAACAACTTAAATCCTTTATAGAACAAACAATATTCAATCTTAAGAAGATTTGTGTAAAAAGTACACATGGTTCAGATCTATTGATTAATATTATTTTAAAAAGAAGTCCAAAAAAAAAACAAAAGATATAATTATATGAAAAGATAATATTTTAAAATATAAGTTTATTCAAATAAGTAGGAACCATGAAGCTCAATTTGTGCACAATTTTGCAAAGGTCTTATATTGTCATCCAAACTTTCTCTTTGTTCTATAATGATTTTTTTTAGAATCTAAAAACTATATAGTTTCTAATTTTGTCATATTAGATTTTAAAGTCTCTACTTGATTATTTTATAAGAAAAAAAAAAAATATATATATATATATATATATATATATTAATAAATCTATATTTTAAAATATTAATATATATATATATATATATATATATATATAATATTTATATTTTAAATTTATAATTTATAAAATCTAAAAATTATATATATTTATTTAAAGCCATTAAATTAAGATTATATTATTGAATTTTTAAACAATCTTATTATTTTAGAGTTAATATGGTTAAAAATATAATTTTTAGATACATTAGTTTTTTTAATCTTATTTTTCTTCTTAAATTATCTATAAAATACTAAAATAAGAATTTTTTTATAAATCTTACAAATTCAAATATCTATTTGTTAGAATAAAGACATATAATCAATCATTAAAAGATAGAATTATTTTGTTACTTATGTTGTATTCAGCTATCTTTTAAGTGAAGCTTTTAATAAAATTTTAGAATAATATAAGAACTTTTAAGACAAGTTTGAAAAAAAAGATATGAATATTATGTATAAACATTATCTTTATAATTGCTCAATTAATTTTAAAAAAATCTCAACTGCTATTTAGATCAATTTACAGCTTATTGCAAAATAAATTAGTTATTTTTAAAAATGTGTAATTAAAAATCTTTTAAAGAATTTAATTTAAGATTCAAAGTTTCTTTTATGTATACCAATCTTTTTTATGGAAAAAAAGTAGATTACTACAAAAGTGAATACATTATTATAAAGTCAACAAACAAACTATTTAAAATAATTATCTTTAATATTTTATATATAGTCTTTTTAACCAATTAAGTCAAGCTAATATATACTCAAATAGACCTCTAAAAAAATATAATTTAGTATATATCAAAGAAAGAAAGAAATAGAAGTTTGTATTGTAAACTAAGTAAGAATTTTTTGAATATGATGTCATGTCTTTTGGCCTTACAAATGCTCTAATTTCTTTTTAATATTTAATATGTGATTTATTTTTAATATTTAATATGTGAATTTTTATATGATATTATTTTATTTATTTTAAAAATAAAAAATACAAAGAGCATATTTATTTTATATTATTAAAACTTAAAAAATATTATATTGTATTCAAAGAAAGAAAAATGTGTCTTTTATACAACTCAAATTAAGCTTTTAGAATATATTATTTCAAATATTGGTCTATAAGTAAAAGCTAATAAGATACAAACTATTATAAAATAGATAAATTTTAAGATTTTATAAGATAATAAATTCCATTCTATTATTCTAAAAAAATAAAATTGATTGTTAAAATAAATTATAAAATTTACAATATAAAATTTATTTCTAAAATAAGATTATTATTTTAAATATATCTCTAATTTAATTATAATTTATATTAATTACAAGAATCTTAAATATTTTATGCCAATATTTATTTGGAATTATCAAAAATCTTATTAAAATAAGTTTCATTAATAACTTATATTTAATATTACATATGTTTTCAAGAAATAATAGAACTTATCAAATTTTGTGTATACATATTCCTATTCTGTATCAAAAAAGAGAAATTCTACATGTAATAAGTAAAAAATTATTCTTTTGAAATTATAGAAAATATATCTTTGAATTATAAAACCAACAATTATTGTTCATTCTACATTTTTTATAAAGTTTATTCAAGTATGTCAATAGGCCAATAAGTTCTTAAAGTTAAAAAATAAAATTTATAGTAATGTAAAAAAATTTGCTTTTAAATTAAATTTATTTTTATTTTAAAGGAAGTTTGAATATTTTAGATAGCAAAGCAGAAATGTAAGTTTTTCAATCACAACATATCTTTCTAGCAATATGGCTTTTTTAATATAAATTATCTTTAGTACTTCTTTTGAGGTATTTTTTAGCAACATCAATTGTGAAAAGCTATCAAAGAATTTGTAAAATCTTGTGAAATATTTTTTTTGAGCAAAGATTCTAGATTATTAATCATATCAACTTTTCTAACCAATCTATTTTAAAATGACTATAGTTATCTAGTTTAATGCATTTTATTACAAATCTATCAACTTATTTTTATGATTTTATTCTTATAATGGTGGATATCCTAATCAAAATATTATAATTTTTAACTTATATAAAAATTATTAAAAATAAAATAAATCTAATTCTAATTTGATAATATCTATTGATTTATAGACTTCTATCTAATATCATATCTAATAAAAAAACAAAGTTTATATAAGTACTTTAAAAGAATTTTCTTAAGAGATTAAAAGTAGAATCTAGACAATATTTTTAAAAATTTTCAAACCAATAAGTTAATTAAATATAAAATATAAGTATAAAGTAATATCCATAATATATTATTAATTGCCATTATAACATGTGGATAATTCTCATATTAATAACAAAAATTTTATATAGAAATAATATATATTTGTCTATGTAACAATCACAATTTTTTTTACTAATTATGGTTTCTATTTGTAATTTGATACTTTTAATTTTTTTAAAGTTAATAAATCAATAGAAATTATTTTAAAAATTGATCATTTAAACTTCAAATAATACTAAAAATATAGCTAAAAGAAACTTAAGAATATTAAAAGACTAAAAAAATCATATTTAGAAAAAAATAGCCTTTATTTAAATTTAATGATAAGATATGCTTATTTTGTTCTAATATTAAAATTATTTATCATTGTAGTATGTTACTAAAATAAAGGTTCAAATTTATTATTATTTAAAATAAATAAATAAAATTTTATATTAGTTGTAATAAATAAAATTAATTAAGATTTATCTTAATTTTATATTTTATATGGACAAAATTAAGATAAAGACGAAATTAAAAAAAATTAAAAAATATGACATATTTGGTGTTATAATTTTAAAAAGAGATCTTGATACTTGGTACTATTATTGGAAGTAATTATTACATTAGATGAATTTTAAATATATGATTTGAAATTAATCATAAAATCTTCAATAATAATCAAATAATTAGATGATTTACTTTTTCTGATTTAAAACCACTAATGTAAAGGTAAATTTTATCCTTCAATCCAAATTACAAAATGGCCTCAATTAAGAGTTGCTTGTAATTGGTGGTTTGAAGTGAAAGAAGAAAATAGCAAGAAAAAAAGAAGAACAAATACAAAACAAGTGAAATAAGTGAAATCAAGCAATTACACAATCCAAAATTAAATCCCAATTTGTTCACTATGTTTTCATCTAATAAAAAGTAAAAATAAAAAATAAAAAATAAAATTTTAAATAAGTAATTTTATTATCTTTCTAATGACATAATAACATGTAGATCCAAATTGATGTAACTAAGTTATGAAAGTTTTAACATAGGAAGTAAATAATTAAAAAGTTAAGTGAAAATATTTTATTTCAAAGATAACTTGCTTATAGATCAAAGTTTTGAGCCTCACCAAGGCTCACTATAGTGTATAAGATGTCATAGAGAGGCCTCAAGGCCTTACTCTTATACTCCTATTTATATCCAAGGTGCCACAACCCATATGAGACTTGTGCACCTCCCTTCTTATAAAGACTAAATTAGCTATTGGTCCTTCTATTTTCTACTAGTAGAACTAATATTTTTTAACTTTTGACTTTACCATGGTGTTTAAAAACATCCAATTAGGCTAAGAACCTTGTATGGCCTTCAAATCTTGCTCCATTTCTTCATAATGGCTCCCAAGGTGGTAAAACTCAATTTTACCAAAGTCTTGAAATTTTTTCTAAAAATTCCTAAAAAATTCTAAATAAAATTTAAAAAATACTATAATATTTTTATAATACTAGTATCTATTTGAGGCTATAATTTTTTTATCTTGGTAATTTTTTATAATATTAAAATCAATTTAAATCTACTAAAAATCTACTAAAAATATTATTTATTATATAATTAATTAAAAAGATATGAGATTCTTTTCTATTCTTTTTTTAATTACTAATTAATTATTGATGAGATTTTCATAAGTAATATATATAAATAAGAAGCCAATATAGATATTGATTTTAATAACTAATTATTAATATTTAATAGTAAATAAAAATATTAAATTAATTAAGATAATTGCCTTCAAGACTTACTAAGATTCTATTTTTTTTCCACTAATACTATTTTCTTTTATTTAGCATCTTTCAAACAAATCTTTATTTAACAATTGTAATTTTGGCACTCTAAATGCATTCTTTTGTTCTAAAATAACAAGTGAATCAATTTGATGATTCATAACTAAAAATCTTCTAGAACTTTCTAGAACAAAGTAAAATCTTTCAGAACCTTCTAGAACCTTCTTCCATTGTATATTCGTGATATCATCTCTTTCTTTAACTTTGAATTCAATGAAGAGAGATAGAGTCAAAATTGATCAAAGACAAAAGAAATCAAAGATGTGTTGCATGGTATCTATTACATATTCAAGCTATTTTCTGCAAGTCAAAAGATCTATTAGTCCTTGTAATCAATAATAATGACTAATGTCTTCTACTATAGACCAAGTTTGAACATATGTATTTTTGTTGCAAAAACATCTTTTAAAACTTATTTTAAAGTATCTTTTATGAATAGGTTCTATTTTAATGATGATTACTATAGAACGGCTATTGAATATACTTTTGAATCTTTTTAATTTAAATGGTTCTTCATCTTAAGGTAGATGATATGAGATACTTAATTCAGATGACTTAGTTGGCATGGTATTGTCTTTTTGATTATCCATATGTAATTATGCAAACTAAATCAAAAGTGTGTCATAATGGAACTACTTTTAGATTTGTTAGGTTATATATATATATATATATATATATATATATGAATGTTGAGCTTTGAAACTTTTGAAACTATTTTTACTTCTCTTATAAGAAAATTGCAAATTTTAGAATGCATTGTATTTATGTATGCCAAGTGGAAGTATTACCTAGTACATGTTGTTGTTGTATATTTAAATAGATAATCTTGAAAAAATTTCCATATCTTTTATAGCATATTAATTAAATTTGAAGCTATCTCCTATGTGTGCTCATTAATGTTGTAACCACGCCAATGCATAAAGTACTCCAATTGTCCTTGTCTTAGCCACAAATCAAGTACTTCTTCTACCTCCAATTCATCATGGCTATCCACTTCAACACAAGGTGATATTGTATTGTAACATATCTATAGGGTGAAAGAACAAAAGAAGATCTATATTATAGAGGAGCTTAATTAAAACTTAATAATAAAATTAATTTAAAAAATATAAGTAAAAGATAGGGAGGTAGTAAAATATATTTAATATTAATATTACTTTTTTATATAAAAAAAGCTCTATCTGTTTTATAGAATCATAAATAAGATAAAATAATATAGATTAGTAAAAATAATACTACAAGCATCTTCAAATAAAAGAAAAAGATAATTTTCAACAAAAATCATCTAAGAAAATCTTAGATTGATACTTGAAGAAGACTAATAGTGAATTAGGATCAAAACAAAATCTAAAGGCATAAAATTGCATGCCTACGACAAATAGAGGGTTTTTTTGTTGATTAAAGAATAGAATTAGGAAGAAGACTTAATAGGATTTATTTAAATATTTGATTTAAGATTTTTAAGTTTGTAATGACTTTGTAAGAGCTATGCAAAGTTAAGGTTCTATTTGAGTGACTTGGATTATTGAAAAATAAAGTAGATTCATATTTTAGAAAATTTTGTGGGTATTGTAGTAGATCTATAGATAAAGATTTGTAGATTTGTGAATACAATTGTATTGAATGTGTATTATAAATTTAAACTTAATTAGATGATTAGATCAACAGTTATTGAAATTCAAATAGAATTTAAGGTTCTTTATGATTTATTATATATTTTTTAAGGATTACTTTAAAATTTGATTAGGACTTGATTAAGATTTGTTAAAGATTCAATTTGATTTTATTTAGAATTTTATTATAATTTTTAGATTCTTAATAAATTATAAAATATAAATTTACCTTCTATAACCAAGTGTCAAGTGCATTATCAAATAAGACCACATATAATATGATAATATTACAAATACACCACTCAAATAAAAAAAACTCTAAAAGTTCAAAAAACTTAAATAAAAAAAATTTATTATATATCACAAGCAAGGAGCTACAACAAGATACAAGAACAAGACCAGAAGGTCTAAGCTAAGCTACAAGAATTGCATTGTTCAGATTGAAGATCCCTTCAATCTCAATTTTTATATATATGTTGGATGTGAGGAAGCTCTTTAAAGAGATTTTTTGATGCTTGGAGATGAAGCAAGTCTAAAATCCTTCTATGACCATTTAAGATTTCCTAAAACCTTTTAGGACCTTCCAAAATCTTTTTGGTATCTATTAGAACTATCAAGGATATAAATCATAAAAGAATAAAATATCAATATATTCTTATATCACTGAAAAGAATGAAAAATCACTTGAAGATAGAATAATATTAAAACTAGAATGGCTATTGCTAAAGATAAAAAGACTAGAGACTCTTGAAATAAGATTAAAAATAAAAAAGATGTTGATAAGAATAAAAAAGGCTTTATTCTTATCTTTATATATATTATCAATCTAAGAGATATATGGCAATATTCTATAAGATCTCCAACACGTGTCTAATTTATAAGATATATGTAAAACTTACAAGACAAGTTTCTTACATGTGCGCCATATACTTATCTTGTTCCACAAGTTACCAACATGTGCAATACGTAGTTAACTTGTTGGCTAATTTTTCAACCTATTAATCATCTATTATCATAGACATAAGATTTATTTCAATAATTACCTAATTAATATAGATCAATAGAAGTATGTAAAATAAGTTAATTTGATAATATCTTAGAAAGAAGCTTCTTAGAAGCTTTATAAATGTGGAATCACCTTTATACATGTCTATAGATGATTGATAGGTTAGAAACTTGGTCAACAAGCTAACCACATATCACACATGTTGGCAGCTTGTGGAACAAGGTAGCCATGTGTCACATATGTTAGTAGCTTGTGGAACAAGCTAGCCATGTGTTGCACATATTGATAGCTTGCGATACAAGCTAAGTACGTGATACACATGTAAGAAACTTGTCTTACAAGTTTGACATGTGTCTTGCAAATTAGACACGTATAGAAGGTCCTATAGAATATTGCCACATAGTTCTTAGATAGACAGTATAAATAGAGAGAAGAGTGAAGCCTTCTTCACTCTGCTCAATTCCATTCTTGTTTCTAGTCTAATTTAAGAGTCTCATATATTTTCTAGTCTTTGGTAATAGCCATTCAAGTTTTTTCTTGAATATATATATTTCTTTATTTCTATCTTATTATTTTCTTTTAACATAGTTTTTTATTAATTTATGCATCTGTTTTAGTTTGTATCCTTGACAGATTGATAAGAATAAAGTTACAAAATTAGAACTTTATCTCTTCTTGATTAAGAGTGAATTAATTTTTTTTCTTAATAAAATACAAGCATATTAGAAGTTGTAGATTATCCACTTCTATACTGATATTATTTCTAAAATTTTTTCGTTTATTCTTGAGTATTTTACTTTATAGTGAGAGTAGACATTTTTTTCTTTTTTATTGTAGTATCATGGTAGAGCTTGCTAAAATGAAGAGTGCAGTGGTACAAATGCAAGAACAAATGTGAGAATTACTGCTTGCAATGCATTAATTTAATACACCACCACAAGGAGCAACAAGATTAGTATGAAGTAAAGATATAGAGATGATTCAAGTTGCTTCAAGCCATACCACTTCACCTCCAATTGAATATCATTCAAGCATCAAAGAATCAAAGATTAATTTGCCAAAGAAGTTTGATGGCACCAGATCTAAGTTTCAAGGATGCATCAATCAAGTACAACTGGTAATTGAACTTCAATCCCAAAGTTATCCAACCCAGGGATCATAAGTCAGGTTTGTTAAAACATTACTGTTAGATTTTGTTTTATCATGGTTTTTGTTCTTTCTTAAATGACGTGATCCAATATTGCATAATTTGGAAGTATTTTTAGCGGAGTTTTCATCTATGTATGGAGAACATGATGCAATTCGTATTGCAACCAACAAGATCTGTATCTTGTAACAAAGCAATTGATCAGTGACATCATATACTTCAAAATTTTGACAATTAGCATTTGACACCAAGTAGAAAGATGCTATACTTATTAGCCAATTTTTCTATGGATTACAATATGACATAAAGAAATTGATGCTTAACTTATTCGATCCTCAGACATTGAGTAAAATAATTGATTTTGCTATGAAGTGTGACAATCAATTTTTTGAATTTCAATCAGAGAACCACATAAGAAAGTCTCAATATTACTACAATACAATGGCAATATCAAGGTCTTTTCAAAATATACATTCAGAAGTAGAAGACATGAAAATCAACGCGACACATTTCAAATCTCTTATTGAACAAGAAAAAACTTGTTGTCGTCAAGAAGGATTGTGTTTATATTATAGAGAACCTAAGCACATTGCTCAACATGGTCCAAAGAGACAATGCAACCACAAAATGAGAAGTACGGCTATCAAAAAAGATAATATATCTAAAAACAAGTTTGTCTAGCTACAATAGGGACCGTTGTCATATTATGTGTTATCTTATTCGGGAATGCATTGGGCACCTAGTTGTGGAAGGTAAAGTTGTATTTGCAAATAATCAAGAAATTTTAATAGATTTCATCCAAATATGAAGAATATATTTCAAAGTTCAATTCAAAAGTATTTAAAAATACTCCTCTTAATAACATCAACCATACATATACCCCAATAGCCTCGTTTCTTTTATAATTAAGCAATTTTTATTTTTCTTTGCAAGCCCTAATCCTAATCAGTGAGCTTTGATAAGCTATAATTTTTAATCCAATTGTCCACTTAGTGTGAAATTTTTCACACAAATGTCAATATAAGCCTTCTACATGCTTAAAAAAATTCAGTCCAACCCAACTTACAGATTGCGAGAAAATGCCCAAAAAACGCACTGATGACACTCGGCCGTGAACTTGAAAATTGATGCAGAAATTCCAGTGGTGATTTCTCCTTCTTCAATTATTAACTTCAGCTCAAACTTGGTATGTAGCTTGAACTCTAAGTCTTTTATGACCATGACAAAATTTATATTGATCTATATTTATCACAGAAATCCTATCCAATCCTAAATTGCTAACTTTTGACAATCCTTTGTATCAAAGCCCAAATATCTCTTGATTGCATTGTTAGATTAATATAAACTTTTATACACACTTAGTACACCCAAAAATCGAGAAAATATCAAATTTTGAACCACAGATGCTATACAAGTTGCACAAATCACTCAAGAATACAAGCCATTATTATCTTATATAAAATCTAAAATACCAATATAAACCCTGAATTTGAATAATGATTGCAAAGTCATCCAAAATCCTATGGAAACAAGCTTAATGTTCCTAAAACAAGCTTTAAGCTAGCTATCCAATCCAAAAATCCGATCTATAAAATCCCTTGTACTTTGCCCTAGGCGGCCATTTTTGTAGCCAGAGGTCTGATTTTGATCCTATCCTACAAACTACCAATCCCCGGATATCAATCTAACCTATCCTAGGGATTTTATAGCTTGATCCTACTCTCAACTTAATCCTAGTATCAATCATGGTAGTAATATATTAATTGAAAATCATTTTTAGTCATAGTTTTACCATATAATTGTATCACAGTACAACATCGTGTAGCTAGAATCTTGTGCAACTTCTAGTAAAGGTCCTATCCTCTCCTCAGAACCTTCTCTTTGTTTTATAATAGATATCTATTTGGGACCTAAAAATCACAAAGCCTTTATCTTATTAGATTCAGGAGCCTCAGCGTGTTTTTTAGATAAAGAATTTGTTAAATGTCGTAGAATACCTTCTATACAAAAAACTAAATCCGTACATGTAGAAGTCATAGATGGTCGCTTGTTATCTTTTGAAAATATTATTCATAAAATCCTTCCTATAATTGTCACAATAGATGGTCATAATAGTTGTGTACTAACTCTATTCTTTACAAATTATAATTATCATCGATGACTTAATACTTTTGACTTTTCAAAAGTTGATAATCTTACAGCAAAAGATTTGACAAATCATTTGTCAGAGCTACATAAAACAATGAAGGCACAACTAAAGAAAGCTTAAGAACAATAAAAAATCAATGCAGATGTCTATCACAAGGAACAACCTCAATTCTATGTGGGCAATAAGATATGGTTATTTTGTTATAATATCAAAACTATCCATCCTTGCAACAAGCTGGATTATCATAGGCTTGGACCTTTTTTGATTTTTGAACAAATCAATCCAATTGCTTATCGATTATGCCTACCAAAATCTATGAAGATCCATTCTGTATTCTACGTGTCACTATTCGAGCCATACAAGACACTAGATACATAAAGAAGAAGACAAATGCCATCGCCTCCTATAGAAGTGGACAACAATGAAGAATTCATGGTCAAAGGGATTTTAGATTTAAGGCGGCACCAAAATTGACTGGAATATCTTGTGAATCAGTGCGGATACGATATTAGTGAATGCATATAGAAGCCATTCAAGAATCTAATAAATGCATTAATAAAAGTCAATGTATTTCATTGACGACATCCGTCAAAAGCAAGATAAAGAATCAAGAAAATCTTTGTTATAAAGAAAAATATGTCTTATAGAGGTTTCATCCTATCTTATATCATTATTGTTATTTCCTTGCATTTGTTTGTGCTAAAGAGATGGAGGATCAACAACTGGCGAATTTAGTTCAAGAGCCATTGTTTACTGATTTATCATACGAGATACTATGACTATCACAACCTTCAAGATGACAAAATATAGATGAAGACTCTCAAGAATGACATGTCCTTCCTTGGATTGATGGCAAAATACAATGTATTTGGTATCACGACCTTGGAAGAGACTCTCGATGTTTGCTAATACTTTTAAAGGTAGGAACTACTTGAGATGGTGTTCCTAATGTTTTCTTTGAAGGGAGTTATATCTAGCTGATTTTGACATCATCTTAAATCTAAGACCTCTTCCACCTCAAATTCTTTATTATTATCCACTTCCATAGGAGGCGATGGCATTTGTCTTTTTCCTTGTATGTCCATTGTCTTGTATGATTTGAATAGTGATACATGAAATATAAGATGAATCTTTATAGATTTTAGTAGGTATAATCAATAAGCAATTAGATTGATCTATTTACAAATTAAAAATGATCTAAGCCTACTATAATCCAGCTTATCATAAGAATGAATAGTCTTGATATTACGACAAAGTAACCATATCTTATTACTTATATGAAATTGAGGTTGTTTCTTGCAATAGACATTTGTATTGATCTTTTGTTGTTCTTGAGCTTCTTTTAATTGTACCTTCATTGTTGCATGTAGTTTTAATAATTGATTTGCCAAATCTTCCACCATAGAATTATCAGCTTTTAAAAAGTTAAAAGTATCAAGTAATAGATGATAACCATAATTGGCAAAGAATGGAGTTTGTTGAGTAGAAGAATGTACCAAATTATTTTAAGCAAACTTTGCCAATGGAAAAAGAGTTGTCTAATTATTTTAATAATAATTGATGGTACACCTCAAATATTGCTCCAAAACTTGATTCACTCATTCGCTTTGTCCATCAGTTTGAGGAAAGAAAATTAAAGATAGTTTTATGTCCACCTTTAATTTTCAATTTGATTGTTGATTCAACTTTTTTCAAGTAAGTCCAATCAATTTAATATTATTATATAAAGATGAAATTATTCTAGTTTCAACAAGATTGTTCTTTGTTGATCAAAAGCTAAATAAGCTTATAAGCACTAACTTCAACTTTCAATATCTCTTTCATTCAAACTTAGATTTCATCAAATTGTATATAAAAAATATAGCTATTAGAGTATTTTTTTCAATTTCAATCTTTAATCCTCTATTGCTTTCTATATGCGCAAGTTATGTCCAAAAAAGTGACAGTGGGCACAATTTTAATACCTTAACTTTGAGCATCTATATCTCCTTGATAAAAAAATCCAAATCACACAAAATTTGCATCAAAACCATATCCAAAAATCCAAACTTCCTGAATCTAGCCTATAATGTTTGACTTCTCTTTAAAAAAAAACCCTAATCTCTAATAAATCCTCAGGCAGCCTCCTTGAAGCCCATTGGGCATGATTTTTGGCCAATAGGAATAGAAACTTCTATCATCCATCTCCATTCATTCACATGGAAGGCCAAACTACTTCTTTTTATATTAAAAATCCCTTTGCAATCCTTTTTCTTATAAGATTTATATAATATGTATTCTAAACATCAAATAAAAGAAATAAATAAGATCTTAAAGATCACCAATGTCTAACAAAGGTGAATTAAGATATATAAAAGTTACTATCAATAAAAAATTAACCTCAAAAGTCACTACCAAAAAAAAAAAAAGATTATATAAACCTCAATAATAACCTTTTTAGATAGATTCTTTCTAAACTAATAACTTAATTATATCTTATAATCAATAAAATCTACAATTATAGCTTTCACTTAATTGTATAGTATATTATATATTAAATATATATGTACAATTTTTTTTTACATGATAGCCGAACCATAGCATGATATCTATCCTCTCCAAACTTGTGAATCTTCCAGTATGCATCAAGAAAAACCAAAGTTGTGGTCGGTGTCATACCATTACTTATATTATATCAAATCTATTCTCAAGAAGTTTCACAACTCAAGTATAAATATATATTCCTTCTCTTATAAGAGTACTTTCTTTGATATACCGCTACATCCTTGCTCTATAGTAGTATCCTTTGTAAGCAAGATCTCACCACCTGTATTGTGTTTGTAACCCGGTGGATCAATCTTTCCCACACAAAGAAATTCTAGTATATATATATATATATATATATATATATATATTTTAAATAATAGGAATCTACTTAAAAATTAAAAATCTTATAAGACTTGGCCAAAAGATTACATCCAATCAAATCAGATTATTGCAAGCTCACTAATGAGCTGTAATCTGTATAAAACTTAGCTTGTATTTTTCAACCCTATTGTCTTAATTCATCCCCCTCATTATCATACAATTACATCTAAGCTCAACATTAAGCCTTCAGGATTTTAAAACCCTAGCTTCATCCACTGTAAAATCTTCAAAATTCTTCTGCCTTCTTTGGCTTCTAATAATTTATATCAAGTAGCAATATTATGGTTTCGACTACACCATCCAATTCCATCAGCAGCAGTTCTTTCTTGGGTATGAGATCAAAATCCAAAATTCGCCATCATAAGTAACAAGCAATAAAAATTCCAAATAAAAAAAATACGTCAAAGCATCATATGTGGTTATCCTACTTCAAGAACAATAAAAAACAATCTTTTCCTCTGTATTTGAGCAAAGATCACAAAAAGACAACAAGAAACAAGTAGCAAGATGTATTGCCACCAACGCGGCCTATATACGAGTTTTTTCAATGACAAGCGACTTCGTACAGTAGCATTCAAATTTCAAGTGGCTTTCCTAGTGAACAGTTGCAGATAATATCATCCTTCAACAATCTTTTCCTCCATGATTTTTACATCTTCTAATTTTTGATTCAATCTCCATCATTTGTGATACATCTTCTACTACAAATTTAATAAATGGCTCATTTCTTTTTTACATCACCAGGTCGATCAGCTTCAATCTTGTTTAGCATCCAATTTGAACTGCAATAATTGATTCAATACTTCGATCTCAATGACCTTCAGCTTTTTGAAATCATTGTTTATGTGGCTTTAATAATACAGATATTCACAGCAGTCCAATAATTAAGCTCTCACAACTATCCCTTTGAAGTTGCATCATCTAAAATTTTGAGGTGCTACAATGAATGTCACTTGATTCATTTCCATAGATTCCTCTTAGTCCCTATTCCGATGATCTTAGTCTTTTCAAAAAGTTAACTTAAAGCGGCCTCTACCTTCAAAAACTTCACCTCAAAATCCACTAAACTAACAGTCTAATCAAAAAAATCCAACATTATGATTCATGTCCCACACATATCCTTGATAATTTAGTGTGAATTAAAAATTCATTGTTTCACATTAGTTAGCTTAAAAAAATTTTAAAAATTTTAAAAATTAAAAAATTTAGAGTTAGACAAGTAAATTAGAGAGTAGTAGGACTAATTTGTGAAAATAGTAGTAAGGAAGAAAAATAGAGATCTGGAAATAATTAAAAGTAGAAGAAATTTATTTAAAATAATAATTATTTTGGAGTTAATATTTTTGTATGGAAATGGGGTAGGAAAGGGCCTTGGATTAAGCCCTTTAGATCCTCCATAAGTATGAGTTTGGGACTTAATAATAAAAAATAAAAAATAAAAAATAATTTCCACAGATGCTCGGAAATAGGTCCTGACAACCATTGACCATGGCACCGGTAGGGATTGCATGCAGTGCGAAATCCTTGGCCGGCAAGAACTAGAGGGTGGCTGAAGGCAGAAGAAGGAGAGGGTTAGTGCGGCGAGAAAGAGAGATTGACGAACGAAGGAGAGGAGAGTGTGTGTATGTTTGTGCATGTGTAGGAGAGTGAGAGAGAGTTTGAGTGTGAATGAATGAGAGTGTGATATCTAGAGAGTAGCAGCAGGAGAGAGGTTGGCTGGTTGATTGGCTAAGTGAAAGCAAGAGAACAAGAGACGAAGGGCGGCCGCAGTGCTGTGTATTTTTGTGGTGAAGATTTTTTGTTCTCTGAAAGTCGATGTAAGATGGCGTCTAAAGCGTGAGTAGGTAGGCCGATCAGGCAGTGGATGAGGATCCATATTTTGGTAAGGTGCAACTCTTCCTGATGGAGGCTCTTGGGAGGCGTGGCATCAATACAACGTTGGAGTTACTTACACTGGAACGGACCAACGCCATCAGAAGATTGTATTACAAGCTAGCCAAATAAGCAGAGAGGGATAAGAAAGAGAGAGGACTAACTTGCCATATACATGATTGATCTGAGCTTGACAACTTGGAGATCTGGAATTAGTAGGTGATCGATGATCAATGATCGGGTCTTACGCTAGAAAGAAGATTGGTTTACGTTTGCACTTTTAGAGTCGGTGCTGTAAACGTGATGCTGTGCGGCATATCTTATTGATGTCGATGGTCTGAAGATTCTGTTGAGGAAGTTGGGATTAAAGTTTTATTAACGGTCGTGGGGGTTCCAAAAATTGGAGTAATGACTGCCATAGCAATTATTAGAGCTGTCAATTCTGGTTGAAGCCTTTGGTGGTTTAAAAGGAATTTCGGATCCGCAATGAATGTTGCTTAGCGCTCAAAATTCTGCTATTTATGGATCAATTAATTAGTGATAAGATTATTGCAAGGGGTTGCTGAAGGGAACACTAAAAGATTTTACTATTTGGACCAGAAGAGATGCAACTGTGCACTAGAAAAGCCACTTGAGAATCGATTGTCGTTTCTGCGGGGGTTGCTAGACTCGCCTGCAGATTGCGCTTGTGGCGACATGATGTCGACTTGTTTCTTGTAACTTGTTGTTTTTGTGCTCTTTCTGCAATGGAAAGCAAGGAATCATCCTTTACTGTTCTTGAAGTAGGATAACCAATCGTAATACTCTAATATTTTTGCCAGAAGCTCGTTATAATCTGTTCCTTGTGAGGATGTCCTTAGAATTTGATCTCAATGTAGAAGGATGAACTTCCGACAGGGCGCTAGCCCTTTCTGGCAAAGTTGTTCTATTAAATATCTAATGTGAATAGAGACATTGAAATGACATGAAACCTATGAGTTTTTATTTTTTCGAATATTGTTCATCTCTATCTTTATACAAAGAATTGAAAGATCTGAAAACCAAAAAAATAAAATAAAATAAAAAAATAAAAAGATATATATATATAGATATATATATATATATATATATAAGTATAAAATAAAAATAGTAAAAATTTTAATTAACATACCTTATATATCAACCAATTAGAAACTTGATGGTACCAACATTGTATAATTTTATTAAATTGTAAGTAGAGTAATTGGACTAGGTTATAGAAGTGTAAGTTAGATTCAACCATTGGATTACAAATGAAATTGAAGGTGGCAGGATTTAGTTTATATAAATGGTGCATTTGCAAGGAGCCTACTTTGAGGTTGATGCTTAGGATTAGTAGTTCATGTTTAATTTTGTGTGAAGTTATGTAGAAATACTTTGTACGTTATTTTTAAGTTAATTGGAGGAGAGATGAGAGTCATGGAATAGAGCTGGTGCGGAAGTGAAGCATTAGTTACGGCTCTATTGGAAGGAGCAGGAGAAGGTGAGTTATTAAAAACTTGACTTGGGCGATTAGATAGAATCCTTCACCACCTTGAATTACCTTGACCTATGCATAAGTGGAGGATTAGAATAAAAAACTTGCATAGACATTGTGAATGAAATATTAACGTACAAGGGCATGGAGATTGCATAGAGGTACATATTTCTATCTAATTGGTTGAACGAATGAGAAGGAACGATTCTATAACGTGCTTCTTGACGTTGCTCATACAATGGATAATTCCCTAATTGGTTGCCAATTTGGAATATTAGGGTGATTCCTTGGATTCCACTTTGATATTCAACAAAGATCAATTCCACGTGAAGTTTGTTTTGTATAACAGTAGAATGAAGAAGGCATAGATATGATATTCTAGCCCAAATTGGACATTGCCTTTTGTTGTTTATTCTCCTTGTCGGAGAGATTATAAACCAAAATGGGCTTGCAGGTTTTTATTAAGTAATCTCTTTAATCTTTTACTTAAAGAAGTGAAAATTAAAAATAGAGGGAAGGATGGATTGCAATATGTAGAGAATGGTATGAGGCTTATTAGAATTGTTTAAATGAACATTCAAATCCGATCAAAGAAACCAATGTTGATCCTAGTTGGAGACAACATCAAAAAATAGGGCTTGAAGAAAAATTTGGAAAGACAAGGTGCAGTCAAAAGAACTTTAGAGGAAGCCAACAAGACAATAGAAAAGAAAGACCATGTAGAATTCCAAAAAGTGATTACTACAACGATAATTGAACTCAAAGTAGTGATTGAAGAAAATAATCAAGGACAAGGAGGTGAAAACCACCATTGGAAAGATCCAATAGAGCATTAGAGTTAGATTCTTTTTTAGCCTTTGAGATAGTGGATAACAGGCAAAATTTTAAAAAATTAATTGATACAAAACCTAGGATAGATACAATTCTTCAAAAAATGATTCAAAGACCACCAATTGACCTGTTGGTGATGCCATGAGGTTTATCCATTATGGTGCCGAGAGACTTAGCTATAACAAACATTCCTACACATCTACCAAAGTTTTATGGCACAAAAGACAAAGATCCATCCTTACACATGGAGCGGTACATTAAAATTTTAACCACTTCATTAATTACCAATCCAAATTTCTATTTGGTCTAGTTTTCCACTACGTTATACGGAGAGGCATACGAATGGTACTGTAATCATCCAGAGGAATATTTTGTGGAATGGCCACAACTACAAGAGGAATTTCTAAATCATTTCTAACTAGAAGTAGGACAGAATACAGCATTGAGAATAATATCAACAGTGAAGCAAGGGCGAGAAGAAGTTGTCTCCTCTTATGTATGAAGATTTGAGTTGGTTTGTACCTGATTTATAGGGTATATGCTCAACAATGACACCTTGAAGTAATTCTTTATTTAAGGATTTTTTCAAGGATCTACAATTAAAAGTGTATTAGAACAAAATCCTAAGACTTTAAAAGAAGCCAAGAGAGTAGCAAGGGAAGTAGATGCCATAGAAAAAAATTACGAGCGGCTATGGATGAGGGAAGATGAGGCGATTCTGCAACTTGTTCCTATCAGGCCATGTATATTAAAATTAAAAGAAGGTCAATAGGATTCTAACTCCAATCTTTTGATAGTCAAATTGAGTTAGTCACTAATACCACTAGCAACACACGAACGAGCACCTCTATTTGTCTTTCTTGCTTCAAACTTAGAATAGAAGGTGGAAGACATGGAAAAGAGAATACGGGCAAAGCAGGAAGGATTTCAAAAAGCCATTTTAAAGTAGATGCAGACTTTGACTGAACAAATGGCATGTGTGGCAAGGAACCAAGATCCTAATCTTCCACCACCTTGGATAGAATCCCGAAGGCACACTTCCGGAATATGATGTACAAATTGCAGGCAAAATGGCCATTCTTCTCAATTTTGCACAGTTGGACCGCCACCGATGTCGGGGTGAGAGTCTTAGCCCTAAGAAACATTGGATCTTTTGTGCTTCTAGTTAATCAAATGTAAGATGAGATCCATAAAAGTTCATAAAATTTGAAGAATTTACATTTAAAAAAACATACTTTGTGAATCCTAATCTATTCTACCTTTAGAGACCCACCCTTAATTTTACTCATAAATCCTAGGATATCATATCAATTGAAGCGAAATTTGGATACAAGATACTCAAGGAAGTAAAGAAGCAAATTCCAAAATTATTTTGATCATAGTTATTGTGGTTAGAGAGAACCACGTTGTCAAAGTTACCCCTCCTTACAGCCTTCAATTCTAGATTCCTTTTGCTTCACTTCTTCATTGTTCTTCATTAAAGAAGATCTAAGTGCTGAAATTTGGTAGGCTTATAGCTTATCTCATGTTGTAAACACCCTCCAATTATTGCTTCAAAAATTCTCTCCAAACTTAAGTTATAGGCTTTATTCTTCTTCTTTAATTTTGCATTCTATCAACTCTAGATCTAACCACAATTTTCCTTATGAATCCTTGAATATAACTCCAATGGCAATATATTTTTTTACACAATCTAATAGACTTATATATCTACAAACTTTAATAAATTTTGCTCAAAATACTACTTTAATCACAAAGATATGCTCCCTCGAACTTTGCAGATTTGGAAATAGACCCTTGTTACTTTGAAAGAGCATAACGTTTTATTTATAAAACAAATGAGTGTCAAACTTGCACTCATCTCTTCCTTAACTTATATAGATTATGTCTATTAAATCTCACTTTCAAATTTGTTTCCTAACTCTCTCTATATACAAAAATATACCTCCTTTGCTCTCCTATACTTTTCTCTTCTTATTCTATTTTTCTTTCCTTTTACATCTTCACTCCTTCCATGTCATCTCCGCTTGGTCTTCCTTATCTTCTTGGTCAAAAAGACTTCTTAGTCCATGTCTTCCTTATCTTCTTGGTCAAAAAGACCTTTTAGCCCATGTCTTCCTTATCTTCTTCAATCTTTTTCCTTTGACTAACTTGAAGAATTTTCACTTTTCAAGGTGAATTTCCATTCTTCTTTCTTACTACTAATTTTTTACCAATTTTTCTTCTAATTTCAGCCCACAACATTTAAATTCAGATCTAAGAGAGAAGAGAATAAAAGTAAAGTAGATCTAAGATAAAATAGAAGAAAACCTAACAAGTAGAAAGAAACAATTTAGATTAGATTAGAGATAAAAAAAAGAACTACATCTTACACTACCAAGTCAAAGAAGCTTGTGTGGTTAAATTCTTAGCTACTTTGGAGCTGATGTGAGTTTGAATCCACTTGACTTCACTGTAGTAATCCTTGGCTTTATAATTTGATACTGCTAGTGGGAATTTCAACAGGAAATTAATAGTTTGGCCTACCTATCATCCCTGAGCTTGTGATAAAAACCGTAACATCTAAGATAATGTGGTTATAATCACAACCCCTTTTCTTTTTCATCCTCTCCTCTTCTAATCTTAATCTTTTTATTTTAACACATTATTTTATATCTTTCATACTATGTTTTAATTTATAATGCAACAATGGTTGTTTGTAGATAAAATTATCAAAATTTTCAAGAACCTCCTAAGTATAGCAGACAATCAAATTTTAGACATAGTGGTTATCAAAATAGGCCACAAGGACTGGGAGGAAATAGACCACGGAAGGAATATCATCAATTTTATGGAAGGTGGCATGTGCCTGGACAATGTTGATCAGAGGGCCAATAGTTTGGATGTAATAATTATAGGAGAAACCATGCTTCAAATGAATGTAGGCAATGTGACAAGGTTATATTATTACCAAATCCGGTAGTGAATCCTTAATAATAGGCTCAAGAAAATATGAGAGGTCAACAGAGATCATGGGAGAATCAAAGAGAGATGAGACCACCAAATCTCTACTATAATAATGAGGAGTCCAAACAAATACATCAATCACCTGTAGGATTGCAAACTCAAGGGGGATATATAACTTTAAATCCAAATAGACAAGTGAAGCAAGGGCAAGGTAGTAGAACAATAGAACTGAATCAGAAACCGAGTCTTTTAAATACAAAAGATGTTCGAGTGGCAAAAGGAATGAAACTACAAAGCTATGCTCTATTCCAACCATTGACAATGGTCATAGAAGAGGAATTTCTAACTACAAACGTGGTTACTCATAAGGTGAGGAAAGAAGGATAAGGGATAAATTTTCAAGTTTCATCATTAATAGTGATGATCCGTACAAAAAAAATTTTACAATCCCCTATTTTGGAGTCAGAGAGTAGCTTGCTTGAAGACCCTCCACGTTTTTTAGAGTTAGACAAAGTTGCCAAAGAAGTTACCAAGAAGGTTATAAAATTGGATAGTGAGCCGTTACATTGGAACTCGCTTGATATGGAGATGCCTTTGGAGGGAGGGAGAGATAGCAAAGAAGATGTGGAAAAAGATGAATAGGAAGGACCAAGTATATCCTTAGAGGAGTTTAGATCATTAGAGTGTAATCACAAGGGATCAAAGGGGACGATGTATGATTTATGGGAGGATTTGAAAAAATATAAGGTAGACATTATAATTGCATAATTTTTAGAAATATCTCTAGCAGTAAGAAAATCATTAAAAGAGGGATTATTTGTGATAGGAAAAAAAAAAAAAAAAAATGAGCAAGAAGACTATGGCATGGATACAATCTATTGAAAGGTTGTTGGATGTAAAGGCAGTAAATATAGAAGTAATAATTACTGACAAGATCATACTCAATGCATTGGTGGATGGAGGGAGTAGTTTAAATATCATGCATCTACAAACAATAGAGAAGCTTGGATTGAATTTGATTAGGCCTTCACTATTCATGATAAACATGGCTAATGAAAGTCCAACAAAGCCAATTGGTCAAATTCAGCACTGTAGGATGGTTACATGAGGATAGAAATATATATTGACCTTTCAAGTGATTCACATGCAGACAACCAAAGAATCATTTCCGTTATTATTGGATTGTCCGTGGTTAAGAAGGGCCAACGCCATAGTGAATTGGGGAGGTGAGCAACCTACAACTATTTATGGACCTAATGAAAATCATACTCGAGTATCCATTAGACCTATTATCAAAATAGACAACCACCAAAAATTATTAAAGGATGATAGAATCAAATTCTCTAAGGCAAAGAAGGGCAAGCAATAAGTTAGAGAAGTATTGACAAGGAATACTGCCTTAAAACCAAATATATGAGGATTAAAATATTTAAGCCCAAATCTTTATAATTGAAAGGATATTGGTGAATATGAGACTTGGCTACAAATATACCTAGATTCAGCGGTTGATGAAGAGGAAGGGATAAACTTTATAGAGGGTATTGAGGATGAAGATGGATTAGCATTTATCCTTGAAGTAGACAATAAAGTGTACTCGATAGAGGTAGGAGAATCCCAAGGGTTAGAAGTACTCAAAGAAAATAAGCCTCTAAAAAGAATGTTGCACTATAAAATGACTTCTATAAGAGTCACAATAGGAGAGGACGTGGCCAACTATCCAAATGTGCCCTCAGATTGGTATCACAACAATCTTGAGCAGTCACATATAGTAAAAGAAGATTGGAAATTTGTGAGTATATAGATAGAAAGAGAGGAGCCAAAACAAATGCAAATAGGGAGTCAATTGAATGGTGAGGAAATAAGTGTATACAATGAATTAGTATCGGGATGTTTTTGCATGGTTGTATAAAAAATTGAAAGGCATATCTCCAACCATTGTGCAATATTGCATTCTCCTACTATTCAATATAGTACCAATTAGACAAAAAGAGAGAAGAATAAATCTACAACTTCAATTGGTAGTAAAGGTAGAGTTGGAGCAATTGTTACAAGTGGAATTAATAAAACCATTAGAAATCATTGGTTGGGTATCACTGATGATATTAATAAAAAAAAAAAAAAAATGGTAAACTACGCATATATGTGGATTATTAAAAATTAAATGCAAGGACTCAAAAGGACCACTTTTCTTTACCCTTCATAACTAGTATCTTAGAAGAAGTAGTTAGACATGAGCATTATATTTTCATGGATAGTTACTCAAGGTATAATCAAGTATCCATTGCAGCAGAGGATATGCATAAGATAGCATTTATGACCCCATGGAGAACTTTTGTGTGATATGTGATGCCATTTGGATTATGTAATGTACCGGCAACTTTTCAACAATTGATAATGTATAATTTTTTAGATTTGCTGTATAAATCCATGACAATATTCATTGATGACTTTAGTATATAGTCACAAAGTGAAGAGCATTTGATGAAGGTGAAGGAAGCATTAGAAAGATGGAGGAAGGTGGGAATGGCCTTAAACCTAGAAAAGACATATCTGACTATGTACTAGGATGTATTTTTAGGCTATAGAATGAGTAAAAGTAATAGAGAACTCGAACCAAAAAAAATTAAGATCATCAATACCATTAGAGTCGCAAGTATTGTGAAAGAAATACAATGGCTGTTGGGACATGTAAGATGGTACCAGAAACTAATTCCGGATTATGCAACAATTATACTATCCATAACTTCACTACAATAAAAGAACACCAAGTTTGCTTGGACTGATGATTGTTAGAGGGCATTAGAGATATTAAAGATCAGACTAAGTTTGTATCTGGTATTAAGACCTCCATAGTGAAACCTACCCTTCTATGTATATTATGATACAAGTGCGGTGACAATAGGTAAAGTTCTTTCCCAAAAGATTAAAAAAAAATGGAAAGAGCGAAGATTATCCTATTACATGTGCAAGCAGACAACTTAATACAACCAAGTAGAATTATTCAACAATTGAAAGAGAATATTTAGCTACGATATTTTTAATCAAAAAATACCGCCATTATTTATTAAGCAACAAGATAGTATTTTTTGTGGACCACATGGCAATTAAATACTTGATCAATAAATCGGAGTTGAGTGGGAGGTTAGCATGGTGGATATTATTATTATAAAAATTTGATTATATAGTAGAGTACAAACTAGGCTTCACTCAGAAGCAAGCAAATTACTTATCAAGGTTGTTGGAAAATATAAAGACCAAGCAAATTGATGATGGACTTGTAGATGAGAATCTTTTTGTACTGACAGCAAAGCCTACCTAGTCTGCCGATATCATTGAATTTTTGACCAACTAGCAATTACCCTTAGAATTATTCAAAGAAGAAAGAAGGAAGATTAAGATTAATAGCAGAAACTTTGTGGTAGTGGAACATAGGTTTTATAAGAGAGGAATTGATGGTATACTACAAAGATGTATTATAGAAGAAGAGATTCTAATTAACTTTGCAGTGTGTCACGACAACGCATGCACAGGGCATTTTTTGAGATAATTCAGAAGACTAAAGGTGTTAAAGATAGGATATTATTGGCCAACTTTATTTCAAGATGCACATACATATATTAGGAGGTGTGATGTGTACCAACGCTTTACTAGAAATGATTTATGAATGGAGTTGCCTCTATGCATTTTTTTATTATTAGTCCTATTTGAAAAATGAGGCATTGACTATGTGGGTGAAATCCATCCTCATTCTTCCCGAGACATGGTTTATATCATTGTGGCCACCAAATATCGTACAAAGTGGGCCAAGGCTAAGGCAGTCAAGACAAATGATGCAAGGAATGCTTTTATATTTTTGTTTGAGAATATTATTACACACTTTGGTTATCCTAAGATCCTAATTAGTGATCGGAGAACAAATTTTTTCAATGAGATAATTCAAGACTTGACAGAAAGGTTTTAAATTGATCATCAAAAAACTAGACCTTATCACCCTCAAACTAATGGACATATCAAGAAGGTTAATAAAATCTTAGCATGTATATTATAAAAAATCGTGCAAGATTCAAAAAAAGATTGGGATACAAAGCTATCTGCGACATTATGGGCGTATTGTACAACCTTTAAGGTGACAAGACAAGCCACGCCACTTTTATTGGTTTATGGTATAGAAGCAATCTTATCTATTAAGTTGGCAGTTCCCTCACTTAGAATAGCAATGGAAACAAGGTTGACTAAAAAATAGTCTTTGAAAGATAGATTATTGGCCTTAGAAGCTTTAGATGAGAGCTGGAGAAGGAATGCACAACATGTGGAAGCTATTCAATAATGACAAAAGATTTGGTTTGACAAAAAGCATAAGAAATATGAATTACAACTAGGAATATTGGTGTTGTTAAAAGATGCAAGGTGATTAAATTTTCCAAGCAACTTTGATACAATCTAGTTAGATTTCTATTTGGTGAAAGAGGTGTTTCCAAAAAATTCGGTGTAGCTAGAAATATTAAATGGCAATATATTTTCTACTCATATTGCAGGGAGTCGATGTAAAGAATATTGGACTTTAAGCTTCCAAATTTTTTTAAGCAAAGAAAAAAAATCACCACTTAGATTTTATGGACCGTGTATATCCAATAGAAAAATAGAACAAGCAGGAGATTTTTAGAATTCGATCCACTGATGGTCGCCAAATATGTGAGTTAAAAAATCATTGCGTCACATTAGTTAATTTAAATAATTTAGAAAAATTTAAAAAATTTAAAAATTTAAATTAAAGAGTAGTAGGACTAATTTGTGAAAATAGTAGTAGGGAAGAAAAATAGAGACCTGGAAATAATTAGAAGTAGAAGAAATTTATTTAAAGTAGTAATTATTTTGAAATTAATATTTTTGTATGGAAATGGAATAGGAAAGGGCCCTACATTAAGCCCTTACGATCCTCCATAAATATGAATTTGGGACTTAAAAAAAAAAAAAAAAAAAAAAAAAAAAAAAATCCGCAGGTGCTTGGAAATAGGTACTGGCGACTGTTGACCATGGCACCAATAGGAATTACATGCAGTGCAAAATCCTTGGCCGGCAAGAATTGGAGGGTGGCTAAAAGTAGAACGGAGAGAGGGTTAGTACGGCAAAAAAGAGAGATTGACGAATGGAGGGGAGGAGAGTGTATGTGTTTGTGCGTATGTAGGAGATAGAGAGAGAGTTTAAGTGTGAGTGAATGAGTGGGGGTGTGATACCTAGAGAGTAGCAGCAAGAGAGAGGTTGGTTGGCTGGTTGGCTAGGTGAAAGCAAGAGAATAAGAGACAAAGGGCGGCCGCAAAATTGTATATTTTTGTGGTGAAGATTTTTTGTTCTCTGGAAGTCGCTGTAAGATGGCGTCTAAAGTATGAATAAGTAAATACATCAAGTAGTGGATGAAGATCTATATTTTGACAAGGTACAACTCTTCTAGATAGAGGCTCTTAGGAAGCATGGCATCAACACAATGCTAGAGTTATTCATATTGGAAAGGACCAACACCATTAATAGATTATATTACGAGCTAGCCAAGTAAGCGGAGAGGAATACGAGAGAGAACGAACTAATTTGCCGTATACATGATTAGTTTGAGCAGGACGACTTGAGGATCTAGGATTAGTAGGTGATCAATGATCAGTGATCGGGTCTTACCCTAGAAAGAGGATTGGTTTATGTCCACACTTCAAGTGTCGATGTTGTACATGTGATGCTGTGCGGCATGACATCTTGTTGATGTTGATGGTCTGAAGATTTTGTTGAAGAAGTTGGAGTTAGAGTTTTATTAACAGTTGTGGTGGTTTCAAAAATTAGAGTAACAATTATTAATTAGAGCTGTCAATTAGAGCTGTCTAATTATTAGAGCTATCAATTTTGGTTGAAGCCTTTGGTGGTTTAAAAGGAATTTTGGATCCGCAGTGAACGTTGTTTAGTGCTCAAAATTGTCATTCTTGAACTTCTTTTAATTGAGCTTTTATTGTTATACATAGTTTTAATAATCAATTCACCAAATCTTTCATTATAGGATTATTAGCTTTTGAAAAGTCAAAAATATCAAGTGATGGATGATAACCAGTATTAATAAAGAATGGAGTTTATTAAATAGAAGAATATACCAAATTATTATAAGCAAACTTTGGCAATGGCAAAAGAGTTGTCCAATTATCTTGATGATAGTTGATGGTATATTTCAAATATTTTTTCAAAACTTGATCTACACATTTTGTTTGTCCATGAGTTTGACAATAGAAAATTAAAGATAATTTTATATCCACCTTCAATAATTTGAAAAAGATTTTTCAAAATCTTGATACAAATTATATCCCTTTATCTGATATAATATCTTTTGATATTCAATGACAATAATAGATATTATCAAAGAAGAATTTAGATATTTCTTCACTTGTAATAGATTTTGTACATAATACAAAATAGACCATCTTGGCAAAAGAATCTATAATCAGAAATATAAAGTTATATGAACTTGAATATAGAAGATCTGTGATAAAATCCATAGAAACAAAAGATCAAGGTTGTTTTGGTATAGGTAATAGTTGGAGAAGTTTGTAAGGTCAATGACATAGAATTTTTGATCTTGAACAAATATTGTATAATTGTACAAACTTCTTAATAGCCTTCTATATTTGAGGCCACTAAAAATATCTTGATATTAGCTCCAAAGTCTTATTATATCTAAAATATCCTGCTACAAGGAAGTTGTAATGAGCTTCAAGAGCACGTAGTCATGCTTTGCCTTCTGAAACATATAGGCATCGTTAAAAATTAGAATAGATTGTTATTAAACTTGAACTTAGAAGTATTATGAGACTTAGATGAATTTTTCTTAATCTCATAAAAAAAAAGGTCTGAAGACATATTTGACTAGATTTGCTTGACAAAAGTTGAATCAACAGCCAATGTTGATTTCATTACTCAAAGATGGAATTGCTCCAACTTCAAGAGGATTTTTTTTTTATGATCAAAAGTTAAATCTTCTTATTTTGGTACAAGATAAAAACATCTAGAAAAGGGCATCAAACAAACCTTGTTGTTTTCTTGGCCAATAATTGATAATGAATTTAAATCTTAACAAAGACATATTCCAACGAGCTTGACGAGGATTCAACATGCATGCTGGCGTAAAACACTTGAGATTTTTATGATCTATATATATAATGACTAGACTAGAAGTATCTTTCAGATAATGATGCCATTCTTAAAAAGAAACTATAATTGTAAGAAGTTTTTTATCATAGATTTTGTAGTTGATTTTTCCTATTAAAATTTTTTTGGAATATAAAGCTCTTGGGTGGATTTTATCATTTGCTCCTATTTGTGATAATATCGCACCTAAAATAAAGTCTGATGCATCTATTTTTATAAAAAATGCTTTAAAAAAGTTAACATTATACAAAATTGGTGTAGAAATAAAATTTATTTTTAAAGCTTTAAACAATGCTTTTGCTTCTTTATACCATTCAAGTTTGTCCTTATAAGTTAAATATATAACTAAAGTTGCAACTTGAAAAAAAAATTTGATGAAGATTCAATAGTAATTGGCAAATTTCAAAAAATATTGCATATCTCTTATTGTTCTTAGAATCTTCTAATCTATGATTGTTTGGACTTTCTTAGGATGTATCTTGAGACCATCATTCAAAATGATATATTTTAAAAAATTAACTTAAGTAGAATGAAATACACACTTTTTTATCTTAACATATAGTCTTGTATCTCTAAGTTTTTGTAATATATGACAAACATGAAATTCATATTCTTCTTTATTCTTAGAATAGATCAAAATATTGTTTAAAAAGTAAATAATAAAATCATCTAGAAATTCACAAAAAATATCATTTATAAGATGTTGAAAAGTAGATAATGCATTTGTAAGTCCAAAAGGCATGACATTATATTTGAAATTTCCATATCTAGTTTGAAATGCAATCTTCCATTCATTATCTTTTTTTATATAGACCAAGTTGTTTACTCATCGTAGATCTATTTTTATATAGATCTTTGCTTGACTGAGTTGATGAAGAAATCTTAAAATCAAAGATAAATAATAACTATTCTTGATGGTAATCTTATTAAGTCCTCAATAATCTATGCATATTCACAATGGTTTGTCTTTTTTCTTCACAAATAAGATAGGAGCTATTGCTAGAGATTTTGAATGGTATATGAAGTTCTTAACCAAGTTCTTATCAATATATTTTTTTAATATAATCAACTTATTCTGTGATAAACTATGGATTGGCCCAAATGGTGGTTGAGCTTTTTCTTGAAGATTAATTGAACAATCATAAAGTTGATGCTCCAAAAGAATATCTAAATTCTTTTCTTCAAAAACGTCTTAAAAATCTTGATACTAGCTAGGAATGTCACTTATAGTTTTTTTAGCATCCAAAATAGATGTAGCATATATAACAAGAGATAATCATTTTTTTGCCCCATATATGAAAGCTTTTACAACTATCAATAAGAATTTGGATGTATTAGAATTATGTATGTTTATTTGACTAATAGATTTTTGGATTAAACTATGAAAAAAATCAAGGTTATGTAAAGTCTAATCTATTTGAAGATTATATTTTTTTAACCACAATAATCTAAAAATAATTGGATTGAAAAGAGATCTAATCACATTAAATATTACTATGCTATTATATCTTTTAATTACTACATCTAAAAAAATAATCTCATGGATAACATCTCCAAAAGACAACAAATGACTATCTATGACTTCTATGTACACAGATTTAGGTTTTTTGACTAAAGATATTTCTTGTTTTTTAACAAAGTCTTTATTTATAAAATAAATTAAGGCTCTTGAATCTAATAAGGCTGAGATTTTGTAATTATTAGGTCCTAAAAATACATGTGTTGTAAAACAAGGTGAAGAATGTGATAAGAAAATAGGATCTTTATAAGGAGTTGCACATGATTTTAGTTGCAGTATTCCTATTATAGCTAAAGAAACTTATTTTTCGACAGATTATCTTCTTTAGTAATGATACTCTTCATTTTATGATTGCATTGCTTCTTTGGATAATATTAAGCAATGTACTTCACTTCTTCATAATATAAGCACAATCCTTCTTAACAACGCTAAGTCTTTTTCTATTTAGTGAGAGATTTAAAACATTCTATATTAATTTACATTAGCTTTGCTTTAGTCAGATAAGTTTCTAAAAACTTAGAAGTTACTATTATCAATTGATTTGTTCTTCTCTAGGTGAATCTATATTCCTGACATCTTTCAAATAATTGATTATTGCATGCAATGGCTTAAAAAATAAATTGTTTCAAGGAGTTTGCTTTTAGCATTGTTAATAACAAGTCTTTGGCATTATTCTTCAAACCATAATAAAATTGATTGATAAGGGCTTTGTCATTCTATTCTACATTACAAATAAGGTTTTGAAATTTTATAGTATATATTGTAGCTAACCATTGTCATGTTGTGGTTTGGCTACCATGTGAAAAAATTATGCATGTATATTTAATATATAATTTATTACATAATTAAGTGAGAATTATATCAATAGATTTTATTAATTACAAGATGTGATTAGGTTGTTAGTTTAAAAGAAATCCATTTAATACAGCTATTAATGAAATTTATATAACCTTATTTTTTTTTTTTAATGATTTTGACATTGATTTATATTGATAATAGTTTTTATATATCTTAAGTCATCTTTGTTAGACATTGGTAATCCTTGAGATCTTGCTTACTTTTTTTATTTGGTGTTTAGAACATATATTATGTAAATCTTATAAGAAAAAGGGTTGAAAAGTGTAAAAGGGGGTAGTTAGGCCATCTATGTGGATAAATGGAGATGGATGATAGAAGTCTCTATTCCTATTGGCCAAAAATCATGTCCAATGGGCTTCAAGGAAGCTGCCTAAGGATTTATTAGGGATTAGGGTTTGTTTTTGGAAGAGAGTTGAACATCAGAAATAAGGGTCAGCAAGTTTGGATTTTTGGATATGGTTTTGGTGCAAATCTTGTATGCTTTGGACTTTTTATGAAAGAGATATAGGCGCTCAAAGTTAGGGTGTTGAAATTGTATCAACTATCACTATTTGAAGCATAACTCGTACATATAGAAAGCAATAGAGGATCAACAACTAGGATTGAAGAGAACACTTTTTGAGCTATATTTTTTATGTATAGCTTGATGAAACATCAAGAAGAAATAAGTCCTTGCAAGTGAATAAATTTTTGAAGGATTTTTGTGGAAATTTGAATCTTTTTTATACAAATTTACTTGAATACAAGAGGATTTATTTATATAACATCTCTTCTATAATATTCTTATATTATTTATCTTTTTTATTAAAGACAAATAAATTATTGAAGTTTTGCCAATAAGTTTCAAATAAACTCTCCACAACCAGGTATCTAGTGTATTTCCAAATAGAAGTTTGCACCACACAACAGTGTGATCCTTGTAAAGATAAGATCTTAGTCTTTACTACCCTTTCTTCATCATTTTTTCCAAATATGGCCATAAATACTTTGAATCCAAATCAAACCCTAAAAAAGTTGTGATTCTTTTTCCATCAAAGGTATAAATAAAAAAAGAGTATTTTTAGATAGAAGTGCATTTATGAATCCAACTTGAGTAAATCCATGAGAATATTGGAAAGGATACAACTTTAGATATAGCTTGACTTATTGTAAAAATTCTAGAAATTTTGATCTTATTCCATCAAACTTCTCAAGTATACTAATCTTTGCCTCTTTTATGCTTGTAGAAGCAAGGCTTCTTGGATTTGCTTGTGAGGCTGATTTACTTACTTCCCTCAATTATACAACTTCTTAGTATAGGCTCTGGACTTCTTCCATAGACACAAGAATAGTGCCTTCATTATCGGTATTAGTGATTTGTGAAATTTCTACCCTAAGAATATTGACAAGCTTCTAAAGATCTGCAATAGTTACAAATCTATTTTCACTTTCGTTAAGTGTAGCATCTATGATCTTTCCTTCTATCTTAAAAATTCTACAATTCAAATTAGAAAAGAGTAATCCACAACCTTTAATATCAAATAAAAATCTCTACAAAGAGGAGTGATCCACTCTCTTTCAAAGAAAAAATCAAGATTAGAAAGCAAAGAATGTTAGTTTGAAGGTGGATAATTCACAATCTTCAAATACAATAATAGAAGTAGAATAATCTACTCACTTCTTAAATATAAAACAAGAACAATAAATCTTCACTCTTATCAAACTATCAAAGATATGAATCATAAAAAATAAAATGTCAATACACTCTCATATCACTCAAAAGAATAGAAAGTCACTCAAAAATGGAATAATATTAAAATTAGAATAGCTATTGCCAAAGATAAGAAGACTAGAGACTCTTGAAAGAAGATTAAGAACAAAAAAGGCATTGATAAGAAAAAAAAAGGCTTCATTCTTGTCTCTATATATACCATCTTCCTAAGAGCTATATGGTGGCATTCTATAGAACCTCCAATACGTGTCCAATTTGCAAGACACATATTAAACTTGCAAGACAAGTTTCCTACAACTGCACCAGATACTTAACTTGTTCTATAAACTATCAACCATGTGTGATACGTGGCTAGCTTATTAGCCAAGTTTCTAACCTACCAATCACCTATAGATATGTATAATGGTGAATTCACATCTATGAAGCTTCTAGAAAGCTTATCTTTAACATATTATCAAATTAATTTACTTTTATCTACTTCTACCTACCTATATTAACTAAATTATTATTAGAATATATCTTATGACTGTGACAATATGACCTCTAATATATGTCTCATTTATAAGACACGTGTCAAACTTACAAGATAAATTTTTTATTTTTGTACCAATTATTTAGCTTATTCCATAAGCTATCAATATGTGCAACACATGGCTAACTTGTTGGCCAAGTTTCTAGCCTATCAATCACCTATAGGCATGAATAAAGATGAAATTATATATATAAAGCTTCTAAGAAGCTTCTCTATAAGATATTATAAAATAGGAAATGGTTCCAACTTTCAATAATTAAATTTGATAATATCTCAAATAGTTAAATAGTCCTTATATTACATTGGAACAACTATATTTTATCATCAACTTGAAATAGAGGTTGTTCCTTCTTTTATATAATAATTGATTCTTTAGAACATACTTGAGCTTATTCCAGTTGAAGTTTTAAGGTAGCTTAAATATCAACAATTTGACTTGCAAAGTCATCTATTGATGTTGTATTATATATCATCTTGTTTGAAAATACACTAGGCAATTGGTTGTAGAAAATAAACTTATATATTATAACTAATTAAAAACTTAACAAGCTAATATAATCCTAAATAAATTCCAATTAAATCCTTAACAATCCTAATCAAATTCTAAAAGAGTTATAAAGAAATCATAATGAAATCATAAAGAAATCTTTAAAAAATCCTAGACAATTGTAAAGAAATTTTAAATAAATCCTAATTAAATTTTAACTAAATCTTAAATAAATCCAAATAAGATTTTAATTATATTCTAATCAATTTTTAATCAAATTCTAAACAATCCTAATCAAATATCAATAAAATTTCAAAGATATCTCAAGTAAATCTTAATCAAATGCTAATCAAATCTTTATAAGATCTTAAAACAAATCCTAAGTCAAATCCTAGATCAAATTTTAATTAAATCTTAATTCAAATCCTAGATCAAATCCTAATCAAATCCAAAGCCAAATCTTAATAAAATCTTAATAAAATCCTAAATCAAATTCTAATGAAATCCTAATGAAATCTTAAGCCGAATTCTAATAAAACCTTAATCAAATCTTATATCAAATCTTAATGAAATCCTAATAAGATCCTTAGTCAAACTCTAATAAAATCCTAATCTAATCTTAAATCAAATCCTAATGAAATCCTAATAAAACTCTAATTAAAACTTAGGACAATCCTAATAAAATCCTAATGAAATCTTAAGACAATTCTAATGAAATTTTAATGAAATTCTAATAAAATCCTAAAATAATCTTAATAAAATTCTAATAAAATCTAATAGCATATTTAAAACTTCAATAATTATAAATTAACTATTGATCTTTATTTGATATTTGCACACCTCTTAACATATTAGTAGAAAACAAGTATATAAAATTTGAAGGAGTTTGAACTTACCAATTGAGAGAAAAGGCTCCTAATCTTCTTTGGTATTGCCGTTCTCCTTCTCCAATCTTGATGTCAATCTTCTAGCATCAATATTTCTTTTTTGTACTGTTTACATATTCTAAAATTTTATAATAATATTAAAAATTAAATTAACTATTAATTCAAAAAAGAATCATTCCAATTTAATTTGAAAATTGCTCAAAATCACAAAAATCCTCACTGACCCTCACTAACCTTTAAAATCCAATTTTCAAGATCTTAGTTCCCTTAAATTCCAATAACCTTTGATCTAATTATTAGATTATCAATACAATTATGGTCACAAACCTATAAATTTTTACTTATAGATTTGCTATATAACTCTTAATATGCTCAAAAATACAAATCCACTTTATTTCTCAATATCTAGAGTCACCCAAATAGAACCTTGATTTTATATAGCTCTTACAAAGTTATTATAAATCCAAAAACCTTAAAACCAATATTTAAAATAATCTAATAAAGTCTACTCTGAAATTCCACTCTTTGATCAACAAAAAAATTCCATATTTGCCATAGGCGCATGGTTTTGTATCTTGTGGTTTGACTTTGTCCTTAGTTCATAATTGGCTCTCTTTACGTATCAATCCAAGGTTTACTTAGGTAATTTTTAATAGAACCTATTCTTTGCTTTGATCTTAAGATACCTATAATAATATTTTTACTAATTTATTTTTATTTATCTTATTTATAATCCTATAAAATAATTAAAAGTTTTTTTTATTAAAAAAATTGTATTAATATTAAATATTTTTGTTACTTCTCTCTCTCTCTCTCTATATATATATATATATATATATATCTATATTTTTAAAAATAATTTATAATTTAGTCTTCAATTAGTCATTTATTTTGTTTGACCATTGGTTTGTGAATAAAATACTAAAGAAAGCTTGATGTCCATCCAAAAAATTTCAAAAAGTGACTTCTAAAACTTGAACGTAAATTGCAGTCTTCAATTTGATATAATATTATTTGATAATCTATAATATCAATAGATATTATCAATGAGGATTTTGGCTATTTTTCACCAGTAATGGTCTTCTTGCAAGGGACAAAATATGCCATCTTGGTAAATCAGTCAACAATTATATATATGGTATCAAAGAAATTTAATAGTGGAAAATTTATAATGAAATCTATAGGCATAGTAGACCATAGTTGTTTCAAAATTGGTAGTAGTTGAAGAAATTTATATAAGAAATGTTGAAATTTTTTTAATCTAAAACATGTATAGCAGGAAAAGATAAATTTTTTGATAGCTTTTCATATTTGAAGCTATTTAAAATCTTTAAAAATGAATTCTGATATCTTAATGAAATCAAAATATCTTGCAATTTGAAAGTCATAATGTATTTGAAAAACACAAAGGTGCAATGGCTCTTTTGAAATATATAGATATTCTTCAAATTAGAGAAGATCATCTTCAAACTTAAATTTATTCAAATCATTGTAGATATTATTAAGAAAATATTTAATATAAAAAATCAAAGGATCCATAGTTAAGGTTGCATGAATTTGATCAAAAAATCAAAGAATCCATTAGAATTAATATAAATATTGATTAAATATAAAATTTCTTGAATTTTAAAAATATTATGTATTATTAGCTGCATATTTCTTTTCTTTTTTTAACACAAAATATAATTATCTTAATAAAGTGTTTAATAATCCTTGTTATTTTTTGAATTGAATGTTAGGAACATATACTTTAAAAGTTCATTGTACCTTCTAAAATATTCTAGAGATTTCTTAGTTAGTTAGTAGAGTTCTTCAATCTAGACAACACATTTTTTCGAATTTTAGCTCATCTTTCTTGGTGTTGTTTATATTCTCATGTAAATAATTTAAGTCCTTGTTGATTTCTTCTTAAAATTTCTTTCTACTTCAAGTATCTTATTTTGTATTCTTGTATCTTTAACAATTTTTCAAGACTAATCTCATCTTAAATATCAAAATTAGATCCTTTTTGTTGGAAAGTAAATTATTCCTCTTTTTGAAGCTGTATTAAATTGATATTTCTTTTATCACAATATTATAGCTTTATTCTTCTTATGAGAAAGTAGATCATGCCTCTCCTTGAAGGTCTTAAAATATTTTAGAGGTTATGGATTACACTCCTCTAAACTAATATTATCTTCTTATAGATTCATTTTTTTTCTCTTAGAATGGTTGGAAGTCAAGACATTAATATGACCAAATCTTCTAAGTCTGAGTTAGATGCCATCAAAAGCACTCTTATTACTTTATCCATTAAGATTATAGAGATTAAAGAATTTATTGTAAAAATTTATAATAATGTAATATTTAGAATATTACAATCTAGACTGCAACTACCTCCAACTTCTATACTTGAAGATGTATTACTACCTATATTATATTAAAAAAATCTACTTATTCAGTAATATAATGAACCTCGAGTTAGTCTTTTGGAAAAATATGATAGTATATATTTGAAGTTTTAAGGATTTGTCAACCAAATTTAATTGATAATGGTTCTACAATCTAATACTTATTCAACAAAAGAATCACAAATTAGATTGGTTGGCACCTTACTTACGGGACAAGTATTATTGAGATTTGTTCTCTTATTTGTGAAAAGATCACCAATTTTAAGAAACTTTAAAGCTTTCATAGAAGCATTTGGAGAACATAACAAGGCTCGTTTTGCAGCAGCTTAGATCCAAGAATTATGACAAAGGATGTTCTTTGTATCAGTCTATATATTAGATTTTATTCAACTAATATACAACATCAATTGAGATAAAAAAAGCCTTGATAAATCAATTCTATTGAAGATTAAGAGATAATATGAAGGATTTTTTATTATTACTTTTGAATCCATAATCGCTTAATGAAACTATAAATCAAGCTGTAAAATATGATAATTCAGTATTCTAATGTTATCAAGATTGACATTCATAGGCTTCAACAAGACAACACGTAATCCGATACACTCCTACTACATCGGCAAGCAATTTGAATTTACATTCAAAAATAAAAAATATATAATTTAATATGATATCTTTTCAACCTCTTAAATCACAAAAAAAGAAGCATTGGATGAAAGAAGATCTATATATATATATATATATATATATATTATGGCAAAGATGGTCAGAAGGTTGATAATTATTCAAAAAAATAAAATCAATGCACAATGTGAGGGTAAAATTCACTCTTCAATCCAAAGTATAAGATTGCCTCAATTAAGAGTTGCTTATAAATTGTGGTATGAAGTATAAGGAGCAATAAACAACAATGAAGGAGAAGAACAACACAATACAAGTGAAATATGTGCAATTGATTAATTGTACACTATAAAACTAGTCACAATCTGTTCACTATGTTTTCATCTAATAAAAAGTAAAAATAAAAAATAAAAAATATATTTTCAAGTAGATAATTCTTTTATCTTTTCAATGATATAAAAAACATGTAAATCCAAGTTACTATGAGTAAGTTATGATAGTTCAAAGATAAAAGGTAAATAATTGAAAAGTTAAGTGAATAATTTTTACCTCAAGGATAACTTGCTTAAAAGATCAAAAGTTCAAACCTCACCAAGGCTCACAAGTAGTGTGTAAGGGTGTCCTAGAGAGGCCACGAGGCCTTAGTCTTATCCTCCTACCTACATTCAAGGTGCCACAATCCATATGGGACTTGTGCACCTCCCTTCCTACAAGGATTACACTAGCTGCTAGTCCTTCTATTTTCTACTAGTAGAACTAATATTTTTGCATTTTTGACTTCACCATGGTGTTCAAAAACACCCAACTAACCTAAAGACCTTGTATGGTTTTCAAATCTCGCTCCATTTCTTCATAATGGCTCCCAAGGTGGTAAAACTTATTTTTACCAAAGTCTTTAAAGTTGCTCTAAAAAATCCTAAAAAATTCTAAATAAATTCTAATAAAATTCTAAAAATTCCTATCATATTTCTAAAGTGATAATATCAATTTAAAACTATTTTATTCTACCTTGGTGATTTTTTATAATAATAAAATTAATTTAAATCTACTAAAAATCCTATTTTTTACATAAATAACTAAAAGGACATGAGATTTCTTTTTCATGCTTCTTCTACTTACTAAGTAACATTTATATATATTTAATAAGTGGTACATAAAGATAGATGGCCAATATAGATATTGGTTTCCATAATTAAGTATTAATTCTTACAATTAAGAAAAAATACTAAACCAACTAAGATAATTGCTTTCAAGATTTATTAAGACTCTATTTCTTCTCCGCTAATATTATTTTCTTTTATTTTAGCATCTTCTAAATACATCTTCATCTAATAATTATAATTTTGGCACTTAAATGCATTCTTTTGTCCTAAAACAACTAGTGAGTCAATTTGATGACTCCCACATGACCAAAATCAGGAGAGCAATTGTTTAAGAAAACAAAAATATTCAGCCACAGTAGAAATCATGTGGCTGGATAATTCAACATTGCAAAACTATTCATATTCCTTTCTTTTTGCTCAATCTACTTGCTATTTAATAATTTTTTTGTATTTTGGCCTTCAAAAGCTTCAAGCAATCACCTTACTGAATTGAAGGGCATCTAATTATTTTTTAGATGAAGTGTTTGTTAAGTTTTATAAAATTCTTCTAATATAAAAATCCAAATCTATTCATATAAAAGCAATAGATGGATGATCTTTATCCTTTGATAGTATCATCCATAAAAAAATACCTATAGAAGTAGCATTTGAAGATCATAGCAATCAAATTGTATTCAATATTATTAAGACTCCTTCAAATCTTATTATTCTTGGATTTTCTTAATTGAAAAGCATAATCCATCTATAGATTAGAGATTGCAAAGAATGATATTTTTTATAAAAATTCCTATAAGAAAACTTCATAAAAAATTACAAGTTCGTAAGTCTTTATTTGTTAGAAAAAAAACTTTTATAAGATTGGCCAAAGAAGGTACATTATTTGTTATTTATGCAATTCAAACTAAAATAGATATAACTTTGTATAGTGCACCTACTAAAGACTTTGTATAGGACTTTGATTCATACCAAGTTGTATCTTGATTATAAAGAAAAGGATGGTTCTTTGTATATGTGCATTGATTATCAAAGATTGAATAAAATAACTATGAAGAATCCTTATCCTTTACTATTAATCTCAAGACTTTTAGAACAACCCGGCGAAGCTAAGATCTATACTAAAATAGATCTTTGTGGAGCATACCACTCAATACGGATAAAAAAGAGAGATGAATAGAAGGTATGGATATTTTGAATATAATATCATATTTTTTGGATTAACAAATGCATCTATTATCTTTTAGCATTTAATGAATGACATCTTTTGAGAGCATCTAGAGAAGTTTGTGGTAATCTATCTTGATGATATCTTGATCTACTCAAAAAAATCTGGAAAAATATGATGAGCATGTAAAGTTGGTATTCCAAAAGCTACAAGACGCAAGTCTATATGCCAAGCTAGAAAAATGTGTACTGCATCATTTAAAGATGGAATTTTTAAGATACATCATATCTGCTAAAGATTTAATGATAGATTCCAAAAAAGTGGAGTGGTTATGTAGCGGATCATTTTGAAGATTGTAAGAGATATATAATATTTTTTTGAATTTGTCAACTTCTATTAGATCTTCATCAAAAATTATTCATAAATTGCTGAGCCTCTTATTTAATTGACATGTAAAGATAAGTTGAAATGGGGGCCTCAAGTAGAGAAGGCATTCCAAAATCTCAAGACAACATTCACCACAGCTTCTATTTTGGTACATCTAGATTTTACAAAGTATTCTATATGAAGATTGATACTTCAAATTTTGCACTAAAGGACGTGCTTTTATAAATAGATAAAGATAAAAAAATTTATCATATTGTATTTTATTCTTAAAAGTTTTCTATTACCAAAATTAATTATAAAATCTATAATAAGGAGTTTCTTGCTATTATGGATTCTTTTCAAGAATAGCATCATTTTTTAAAAGAACAATGCATCTTATGATTATATACATAGATTACAAGAATCTAGAATACTTAATATCAACTTAGATTTTTAATTACCATTATTATATTATAACATGGTTATATAATAAAAATATCAATTTAATTAACTTTTAGATTATTATTCTTTTATCTTGGATTAATAAATATTAAAAATATTTCAAATTTTTTTATGGAAGTCTCTTAATTTTATTTTATTTATTTTACTAGCAAAATTTTTAAAGTTGGATAGTATTTTAATTTTTAGATATAGATTTATTATTAGATTACTTCTACATCCTTTGTAAGGCCATAATTTGATCTAAATGAAGTTAAATAGATAAGAATTTGGTATAATTTACTCTAGGAGAGGTTAAGTATAAGATTAGATAAGTAGATTTGAAGAAAAAGTAAGATTGATACTTGGATGAAAATCATTTATAGAGTAGGGTTGAATTCTGATCTCGAGGCATTTAAACATCTCCTAGATAGAGGTAGGATAAGGATGCTTTTGGATATCAAAAAGTTTTATTAAAGAGCTAATATCAAGGAAGTTTTGAGAGTATAAAGTTTGTTTTGATTGGATTAGGAATAACTTTGAAAGCATTATTCAAAATTAGGATTTTTTTAAAGTGATGTTGGATTTTTGGCAATAAACTTGGGATTATTATTATTGGCTGGTTCATGCAATTTGTGCAATATCAATGGTTGAGATTTTTTGGATCTATAGATATTAATATGTGATATTTGTGTATTCAATTTTATATCATTATAATAGTGTAATTGAGAGAAATTTGACTTTTAGCACAAGAAGGTATTAGAAGTAACAATTTGGATTTAGTTAGGATTTTTAAGATATCAAGAGACGGGGAGCGCTCGGCTGAGTGGCGGGGGGCAAGGGAGCCGCGGCGAGGGAGGACACAGCGTGACAGCGTGCAGTGAGCACTGGATTGTGCGAAAGCACAGCGTTGTGGGGATGATCAGTGCTGGGCCTATCACAGCGACATCCCCACTCTCTCATCTTTTGCTCCACCTTTTCCACCACCTGTCCCGCGCTCCGCCTCGCCACTTGTCGCCCATGTTCTGCCCCCTCCACCACTTCTTATGCTCTCCCTCGCCCCCTGCCAAGCGTGCACAATTGAGTTCTCTTAACACTACTACAGCTTCATCACCATCACCATCACCTTATACCTCATCCCATTCTCCGCTTGCTGCGTTCCCAGCCTCGCTACAGCTGCAGACGCGCATTGTTCCGTGTGTGTCCTCGTTCTCTCTATTATCCGCAATGGCCGCGTCGGCAGCTTCCACTGCTCTCACCGTGTCCGGGTCCACGAGCCTCGACATGTCGATGTTGTCCAGCAAGTCCGCATTCGGCAGCAGCTGCAGTGCGATGCAGGCGGCCCCAGTGACTAGGCGCGCCGTCCGCTCGGGCGTCGTCATGGCCAGCGCCGGCTCCAAGGTAGGCACACTCGACTGTCTCACGCGGTTAGGTCCTTGAATTGAATTGTTGCTTGCTCAATGCGGAGTGGTCCTCGTGCGGCATTTGATGATGATGTGTTGAAATCGCGAACTAGCAGTGAATTGTGTGTGCATGGTGTGTGGGATGATCAGGAGGCCAAGCCTGCGAGGCGCGAGGTGCTGGCCGGCATCTTGGCCGCGGGAGCCGCGCTGGGATTCTCGGGCCAGGCGAACGCTGCAATGAACCCAGTGGCCGCAGCCAAGAGCAAGGCGGGGCAGGCAGTGCAGGGCGCCAAGGACCTGGCGGGAAGCAACCCTCTAGAGGGCGTGGTTGGCTCGAACCCCCTGGGTGACGCGCAGAGCACGGTGGAGGAGGCGGCCTCGGGCATCAAGGGCCGCATCGACGGACTCTTCGGCAAGGACAAGGTACGTACCGCGTGCATTACACGACCTTGGACGTGTGCTGCATTGGGCGCGTTCGGAGAAGCTCCGGATGCGAGACGGGGACACAAATTCGTGTACCCTGGGCATTCCGGCGAGGACTTTCGCACTTGGCCGAATGCGTGGCGTTGCATGTAGAGAGAGGGGTGGATTTGAACGTTTGAGCTGACAGAATAGCGGATGTGTGCGCCGTGGATGCAGCCATATCCGAAGAGGAACACGCAGGTGACGGGCAAGGGCCCCATCGCGGACGCCAAGGCAAGAGTGGGCAACTTCCTGGACAACTCGCAGAACCCGTTGGCCACCAACATCGAGAAGGCCACGAAGGAGACGGAGTCCGGGCTGGCTTCAGCGACGGGCCCCAACTCCGCGAGCGCACGGGCGGGCAAGGAGTTTCTGGGACAAGACAGCACGCGAGTGGACGAGGCGACGGCCAGGGTGAACTCGGGCGCGGAGAAGCTGCAGGGCAAGACCTTGCAGGCTGTGGATGACGTGAAGGGCGCAGTGGGGGCCGCAGTGGGCACTGCCACGGACGCCGCACCGGATGTGAAGGTGGAGGCGCCTGGGTCCGGGTTGTTGAAGTCGTTCGGGAGCAAGGTGAACGATGTGAAGGGGAATGTCGCGTCCATGGCCGAGGACGCCAAGAGCACTGCCGGCGGCGCCGCGTCCAACGTGCTCGGCCAGTAAGAATGGCAATCGATGTAAAGATAGTTAAACTTGTCGACATCTATTTCTGGGAGGAGATGCAGGAATAGTGAGGTTATGGTTGGAGACTGTTTTGCTCATGGTCAGCTTTTTGCCTGGTTTGTATAGATGCTTGTGATTTGTGACATGAATCCGGTGTGAAGTTATCGAGCAACCTGGATGGTTTGGGAGTTGCTATTGTTTTAGTTGGAGGTGAATTGTACCAGTAAGCATCAGATGTATTTGTACCATAATTAATGGCAAACAATTGGCAGTGTGACCAATTGCTTCTGATAATCCGTACATTTTTTGGCATGATAAGTGTTTGCCGTTCATTCATTACAGTCTGATTTGGATGCTTGTCGAGTATGTGCAATGATTTGTTCATTAGACTTTGTTTGTTTGTTTGTTTGTTTGTTTGTGTTTTTGTTTTTTGTATTGAATGGAATTTGTTTATTTTGAATTGTAGTTGAAATTGTCCCTGGGCAGAAATGCATTTTAGAAGTTATATCAATATTGTTAGGTTGAAGGGGCTAGGGGTACTCAATTAGAGTTTGGTTTTCACGAGTTTTGGAAGACATGAACTTATGGCATGACAAGATTAACATTGTGAGGAGTTTGAGTTGTAACGGAAGCCAGTATTATTGGGACTTGTGTCTAGAAACTTTTGCCTTCCAGCGCAGGCCAGTGATACAATGATCGAATCCGGAAGTATCTGGATGATTTATAAGCTGATTGAAGTAGTCAGTTTGTTAATTACAAGTTACGGTATGTGCCTTATTTCGGATTTGCTGACAGCAGGGTTGTTTGTTTATTGAATAGGTTTTGTACTTGAAATACGAATTCGTTTCACTTGCATTCTCTGATCTTGTGCTTATCTAAGAGCATAATATGGGTGAATTTCGCCCGAAGTTCATGTTCTAGGGAATGTGGTGATATATCACATACTACACCATCTAGTGAACATTAGTTATGCACTCCTCAGTATGCCTCCTTTTAGGCATAGTAATAGTCTGGTTGCTTGCATGGTGTGATGGTTCACCTTTAAGTACTATCTCTGAGCAGGCTGTGTGAGTATGTTTTAACAGGATTAATTGTATCATCCTGATGTTGACAAGCTCTGCAGTACATTTCAAGACATGTGTATCAGTGTTTACATGTAATAATGTTAATGCTCAAATATTGCTATCTTGTTGAAAAGTTGAATGTTGATAGGCATTTGTACAACTGGGGTTTTTGCTCGTGGTGGTGGCAGCTATTGATTTTAAATTTTAATGAATCATGAGAAAACTTGCTGAAAGCTGCAATTAATGCAATTAATGTTAATAAGGCAGATGATGTGAATACAAAGTAGAAACTCTAAATCTATGACATACATGATGAAATGAAAGAAGAAACCGCAATATTTTGCCTTCAATGCTTGTGACTCTGACTTTATTTTGCAGCTCATGTTTATGTTTAAAATAATAAAGTACAAAACATGCTACCATTCTCTTACAATCGGTTCTTCAAAGAGATAATGGAGTATTAAGATGCTTTATATATAATTATCATAGTAAGATTGTGGATTGGGTGTAGGATGGATTATAACCCCACACAAGATAATTCTATTGCTATATCTAATTATACTATCTTTCTTATATCCTAGTGTTTCTTTTGCCATCCATGTTCTATTCTACATGTGTAGGAAATTGGTGTCACTGACATAAGATTTACTCCAATAATTATCTAGTTAATACAGATAGGTAGAAATAGATAAAAGTAAGTTATATTGATAATATCTTATAGAGAAGCTTCCTAGAAACTTTATAGACACAAATTCATCTTTATACATGTCTGTGGATAATTGGTAGGATAAAAACTTCATCAACAAATTAGCCACTTGCTGCACATGTTGATAGCTTGCGGAATAAGTTAGCCATGTATCGCATGTGTTAGTAGCTTGTAGAACAAGCTGAATACGTGGTGCACACATAGGAAACTTGTCTTGCAAGTTTGACATGTGTCTTGCAAATTGGATACGTGTTGGAGGTCCTATAAAATGCTGCCACATAATTCTTAAATAGATAATATATATAGAAATAAGAGTGAAACCTTCTTCACACTTGTCAATTCCTTTCTTACTTTTAGTCTAGTTCAAGAATCTCTTATATTTTCTAATCTTTGACAATAGCCATTCCAATTTCTTTTTAAATATGCGTACTTCCTTATTATTAACTTGTTATTTTTTTTTTGACACAGACTTTATTGGTTTAGATATCTTTTTCCAGTTTATATCTTTGACAGATTGATAAGAGTAAAGATATAATATCAGAGCTTTGTCTTTTTTTGATTAAGAGTGGATTATCCCTTTTTCTTGATAAGACATAAGCATATTAGAAGTTGTGGATTATCCACTTCTAAATTGATATTGTTCTTAGAATTTTTTTCAATATTCTTGAATATTTTATTTTGTAATAAAAGTAGATACTTTTTTTTTTTTCTTTTCTATTATAATATCATCGTAGAACTTGCTGAAATGAAGAGCACAATGGTACTAATATAAAAACAAATGAGAGAGTTAATATTCACAATATATCAATTCAATGCACCACCACAAAAAGCAACAAGATTAGCAAGAAGTAAAGATATAGAAATGATTGGAGCTACTTCAAGTCATACCACTTTACCTACGATTGAACACCGTTCAAACATCAAAGAATCAAAAATTAATTTGCTATAGAAGTTTGATGGTACTAGATCTAAATTTTAAGAATTCATCAATCAAGTACAACTAGTGATTGAACTTCAACCTCAAAATTATCCAATTCAAGGGTCATAAATCTGATTTATTAGAACACTACTTTCAGATTTTATCTTATTATGGTTTTTTTTTTTTTTGAATGACATAATTTAATATTGGATAATTTGGAGGTATTTTTAATAGAATTTTAATTTATATATTAAAAAAAAGATACAATTCATGTTGCAACTAATAAGATCCACATCTTGCAACAAGACAATTGATTAATGGCATTATATACTTCTCAATTTTGACAACTAGAAATTGATACTAAATGGAATGATGTTGTACTCATAAATCAATTTTTCTATAGATTACAATATGAGGTAAAAAAAATTGATGCTCAACTTATTTAATCTTCAAACATTGAATCAAGCAATTGATTTATTGTGAAGTCTGATAATCGGCTTTTTGAGTTTTCATATGAGAGTCATACAAAAGAGCCCTAACATTACTATAATATAATGGTAACACCGATGTCTTCTCAATATGTATATTCAGAAGTAAAAGATATGCAAATTGACATACTACATTTTAAACCTCTTACTGCACAAGAAAAGACTCATCATTGTCAAGAAAGAATATATTTATATTATAGAGAATCTAAGCACACTACTCAATATTGTCTAAAGAAACAATGCAACTATAAAATTAGGAGCACGGTTCTTAAAAAAGATAATATGTCAGAAAATGAGTTTGTCCAATTTCAATAGAGATTGTATAATTGGAATCTTATACAACTCTTAATAAAGGTCCTATTTTTTCTTTAGAACCCTCTTTTTGTTTTATGATAGATGTCTATTTGGAACCTAAATTCACAAAGCCTTTGCCTTACTAGATTCAGGAGCCTTAGCATGTTTTTAAGATAAAGAGATTATTAAAAGTCATAAAATATCTTTAATATAAAAAAACTAAATCTATAAATATAGAAATCATAGATGTCTATTTGGAAAATCATAGATGTTTTATCTTCCAGAGATGTTACTCGTAAAATCCTTCCTATAAATATAATAATAGATGGTCATAATAGTTGTTTAATCTTTAATATAATTAAATCCACTTCTAATCTAATTATTTTAGATCTATTATGGTTAAAAAAGTATAATCCTCGAATAGATTAGATTTCTTGTAGACTTGATTTTTTTCAAAGCATTAATAAAAATCTTGTTAACCAAATAACAAGCTATAAATCTAATATAGTAAAATCCATATTTATAGATACAAAAGCTTTTATAAATATAACAAAAAAATGATCATCTTTTGCTATTTATACTACATCCATTTTTAATAGTGGAAAGACTTCAAGTGGCATTTCAAGCCAATATCAAGATTATCAAGACATTTTTGATAAAAAAAATGTAGATATTTTTCTAAAGGATTATCCATATGATTATTCAATTGATTTCAAAGAGATATCTCAGCTTCCATTTTGACCAATTTATAGTTTATTACAAAATAAATTGGCTAAATTCAAGAAATATATTAATAAGAAGTTAGCCAAGAATTTCATACATCATTCAAAATCCCTAACAGGAGTTCCTATCTTGTTTGTAAAGAAGGAAGATGGATCACTACAGATGTGTACAGATTATCAAGGGTTCAACAAGATTACCATCAAAAATAGATATCTTCTATCTTTGATATCTGAACTTCTTGATTAATTGAATGAAACTAAGATCTATATAAAAATAGATCTACAAGGAGCATACAACTTGGTATACATCAAAGAAGGTGATGAATAGAAGACTGTATTTTAAATAAGATATGGATATTTTGAATATAATGTCATGCCTTTTGAACTTACAAATGCACCAACTACTTATCAACATCTTATGAATGATATTTTTTGTGAGTTTCTTAATGACTTCATTGTCTGTTATTTAGACGATATTCTAATCTATTCTAAAAATACAAAAGAACATAAATTTTATATTTGTCATATGTTACAAAAACTTTAAAATGTACGATTATATGCCAAGATGGAAAAATGTATATTTCATATTATTCAAGTTGACTTTTTATGGTATATCATTTTGAATGATAGTCTCAAAATGGATCCTAAGAAAGTGCAGACAATCATAGATTAAAAAATTCTATAAATAATAAAAGATGTGTAATATCTTTTGAGATTTTCCAATTATTATCAAACTTTCATTAAGAACTTCTCTCAAGTTGCAACTCCACTTATATGCTTAACTTGTTAAGACAAACTCAAGTACAGTAAAGAAGCACAAACATTGTTTCAGGCTTTGAAGACAATTTTACGTTTGCACTAATGTTGTATCTCGTTGATTTTTTTAAGGCATTTTTTATGAAAACATATGCATCAAATTTCACATTTGGTGCAATATTATCACAAATGGAAGCAAATAAAAAACTCCACCAAATAGCTTTTCATTCTAAGAAATTTTCAATAATAGAGATCAACTACAAAATCCATGATAAAGAACTTTTTACAATTGTGGATTCTTTTTAGAAATGGCATCACTATTTAGAAGGCGCTTCTAGTCCAATCAACATTATCATGTTGTAGTAGGGCTACCATGTGAAGAAATTATATATATATCTTTAATGTACAATTCACTATATAGTTAAATGAAAGCGATATTAATAGGTTTAATTAATTACAAGATGTGATTAGGTTGTTAGTTTAGAAGGAATCCCTTTAAAAGAACTATTAATGAGATTTATAAAACCTTATTTTCTTTTTTATAGTAATTTTGAGATTGATTTATATTGATAATAACTTTTATATATCTTAAGTCATCTTTGTTAGACAATGGTCATCCTTAAGATCTTATTTACTTCTTTTATTTGATATTTAGAGCACATATTATATAAATCTTATAAGAAAAGTGATTAAAAAGAGGTTTTTAGTGTAAAAGGGAATAGTTAGGCCATCCATGTGGATGAATGGAGATGGATGATAGAAGTCTCTATTCCTATTGGCCAAAAATCATGCCCAATGGGCTTCAAGGAGGCAGCCCGTGGATTTATTAGGGATTAGGGTTTATTTTTTGAGAGTTGAACATCAAAGGCTAGGATCAGCAAGTTTGGTTTTGGAAATATGGTTTTGATGCAAATTTTGTATAATTTGGACTTTTTATGAAAGAGATATAGGTGCTCAAAGTTAAGATGTTGAAATTGTATCTACTATCATTCTTTTGGACATAATTCGTGCATAGAGAGAGAAATAGATTATCAGTAATTGGAATTGAAATGAGCACTTTTTTGGCTATACTTTTCATACACAGCTTGATGAAATCTAAGTTGGGATGAAGGAGATATTGGGAGTTTAAGTCAGTGCTTGTAAGCTAAAGGCAATAAGTGACCCCGCTTGACTAGTGGTTATGTTTTGAGCTATATTTTAAGCAATTTGATAGATTTTTGGCTCAAAATTTTCAAGAGTGTATATATTTATATCACAAGATTATGTACAAAAAATTTGTGACATTAAAATTTTGGATTTGTGAGATATGAGGAAAATAGTATTCATATGTCTCCAAGGTAGGGTTTTAAGCACCTACTAGGATTTTTAAGATATCAGACAATCAAAAGTAAATTTAAGGTTTATTCTTTCTTACAATAAAACTTTAAAAAACTATTTATATTTTGAAGAAAATTTTATAAGAATAGAATAACTGAATCAAGAGTTATTGAATTCTAAAGTTTAGAAAGAAATAAGTCTTTGTAGATGAATAAGATTTTGAAAGATTTTATGGCAATTTGAGCCTTTTTTTATAAATCTATTTAAATATAAAAGAATTTATCAATAAAAAAAATTATCTTTTATAATATTTTTATATTAATTATCTTTTTTATTAAAGACAAATCACTTATTAGACTCTTGCTAATACGTTTCAAGTAAATTCGTTATAGCCAAGTATCCAATGTATTTCCAGATAGAAGTTCATGTTAAATAACATCTTAGTGAACCTGACATGAAATATCTGGAATGGGGAGTTTTGAAGAAATATTTTGGCTTTCTATTATGGTAGAGAAATAAGGAAGTAATAATAAAAACTACATTGGAGTATCACCAATGCAGCTTGATCCTGCTACAATTCAAATAATTCAAGCATTTTCTTTTTATATGCACCAATAATAAGTAGTGCAATGAATAGAGGCATTGGCTATTAAAGCCTTACAATCCGTTATTAGTTTATTGGATCAATTTGATAGAAAGAACATCTCTAAGTATTTGAAGTTTTATTCTCATAAGATAGAGCTTAATAAAGTATTAGAGAAGGAAATGATCATAATATTTGAGCTTATAGTTGTACCTGAACTTTGTAAGCACATAAGGAGGATTATTCAAACTTATGGAACAAAATGGGAAGGTTTTACCTTTCAGTTGAAAGACGAGTATTTTTTGGAGGATGCTAAAAAAGTAACTGAAAAATCATTTATAGAATAGATTAATAAATCCAATAAGGGATTGGTTGCAATAGAATTATTTTAAAAATTTGAAAGATAATTTTTTCAATTATCTTGAGTAGAAAAGCTTATACTTGAAAATGATAAGGTGGAGCTATTTTTTCAATCAGTCAATAATGAATTATAAAAGAAGTTGGAGTTATGGCTGGAAGATAATACAGAAGACAATGGACTTATTATTGATTGGAAGAAGGTCTCAGAAGCAGTGGTTATACTTGCTAAAAGAGAATATTGGAGAGGTAAAGTGGTGGTGAGGCAAAAAACTAGGCCTCTATCAATTACAATATCTCGCAAGCAATTATCAAAACCTATTATATCAATATCTACTGCCCCAATTCCTACATCTATACTTGTATCTTAAAAAGATACAATTAAAGAATTGGTGAAGGGAATGAAAGACTTGTAGATCAAATTGGAAAAGCTAGAAGAAAAAAGAAGAACATTTAAGATCAAACGTATATCAAAGCAAGGTTATATACAAAAGTATATTTGCTGTAATAGTGTGGAGCATCCTCGCAAGGAGTATAGAGATTTTGTTGATATTTTATAATTAGGAGTAATTTTATGGAAAGTTAGGAAGATTGTTTTACGAGATATAAGTGAGTTTCTCAAAACCAATTTTGGAAAGGGAGGGATAAAAAGGATTTTAGAGGATTATTTATCTCGACATACTATGGTATCAAAAAAAATCACGACTTATGATATTGAAGTTGTAAGAGAGAAAGAAGATGGTTTTGGCAAACATGTAGAGATAGGAGATTTGTGGAATCATACTATCACTATCATGAATAAAGAAAAAATTATAAGGCAAGAATTATTCAATACAGCTATAATAAGTAGGAATGCCACAGGATGGGATGATCGTACAGATACTATGTCTGTACATGCTTATCTAATAAAATCCCACCATGAAGCTTTAATGGACATGAAGAGAGAAAAAAATATAATAGAAAAAAACCTTGAGTAATCAAATAAAATGAGGAGATCTCAAGTAAATGAAAATATAACACAAAATAAGAAGATATCTAAACGATAGGATAATAGATGATCTGAGAATAGACCATCAAAATCATACCTTGGAGATATATCACTATGGTGTCGTATGACGTGGTCTTTTATCTAGGAATACACTCGATACCTAGCTATGGAGAGTTTACTTGAAATTTGATGGCAAAAATTCAACAAGTGATTTGTCCTCAATAAAAGGACAAATAATACAATATTCACACAAAAAAGAAGTTATGTATATAAACCCTCTTGTATTCAACTAGGTTTGTAAAAAAAAGGTTCAAATTTCCACAAAAAACCCTTCAAAATTTTATTCACCAGTAAAGAATTATTTCTTTGTGATCTTTAGAGTCTAATAATTCTTGATTCAATCATTCAATTTTTATAAAATTTACTTCAAAGTATAAAGAGTTTTCTTAAGTTTCACCAAAAAAAAGAATCAACCATAAATTCATTTTTGATCGTCTGATATCTCAAAATCCCTAGCAAAATCTTAAAACCCTAGTCCAGAGACACCCGAGCACTATTTTCCTTATATCTTACAAATCCAAAATCTTAATGCCACAAAATTTTTGCACATAGTCTTGTGACATAAATATATATACTCTTAAAAATTTTGAGCCAAAATTCTATCAAATTGTCTAAGATATAGTTCAAAATGTAACCACTAGTTAAGCAGGGTCACTTATTGCCCTTAGCTTATAAGCACTAGCTTCAACTCCCAATATTTCCTTCATCCTACCTTGGATTTTATTAAGCCATATATAAAAAGTATAGCCAAGAAAGTTTTCTTTTCAATCCTAATCACCGATCCTTGATTGCTTTCTATATGCGCGCGTTATATCCAAAAGAATGACAATAGGTCCAAAATCAATACCTTAAATTTGAACGCCTATAATTTCTTCATAAAAAGTGCAAATTACACAATATTTGCACCTAAATCAAATCCAAAACCAGAAACCTTTTGACCCTAGCCTCTGATGTTCAACTTCTTTTTGAAAAACAAATCCTAACTCCTAATTAGTCCTCTAGCAACCTCTTTGAAGTCCATTGGGCATGATTTTTAGCCAATTAGAATAGAGATTTCTATCATCCACCTCTATCCATCCACATGGATGGCCAAACTACCCTTTTTATACTAAAAACCCTTTTCTAATCCTTCTTCTTATAAGATTTACATACTTGGTGCTTTAAGCACTAAATAAAAGAAGTAAATAAGATCTTAAGGATCACCAATGTCTAACAAAGGTGACTTAAGATATATACAAATTATTGTCAATATAAATCAACCTCAAAATCACTATAAAAAAAAAATATTGTATAAACCTCATTAATAGTCCTATTAAATGGATTCTTTCTAAATTAACAATCTAATCACATTTTATAATCAATAAAATATATTGATATGGCTTTCACTTAACTACATAATAAATTATATATTAAATATATATGTACAATTTTTTCACATGGTAGCCGAATCACAACACGACAACAAAAGGAGAAATGAAAAGAAAGGATGGAAGTAGGTAAAAATAAAGAGAAAGGTAAGCCTATTGCTTACAAACTGCAATCAGATATTGAGGCAACTATAGATTTGAAAGAGGTATTAGAACAAAGGATGTTCAATAGCAAAATTGAATTTACATTACGAGAAATTTTGGGCATTGCAAAGAAATAACTTCATGACGTCATTATTGATACTATCGAGTAGAAAAGGCAATTAATAGGGGAGTGTATAATGTCCAATATTCTAGATACAACATTAACAAAAAAAGACGAGCTGAAATTGGTTGAGTGTTATATCAATCAAAAGGATCAATTTTCTTTGGATGAGAAAAAGATTGATGACAAAGACCCTAGTCATTATTCTAAGAAGCATTGAGCTAGAGCCACCACAAAAACTTTGGTGAAGATTAGAGATTTGCTAGATCCAATAGTTACTTTTATTGACTATGGATTTGAAATTAATATTATGTCTAAAGATATTTATGAATGTGAGAGGTGGCCCATTGACATTGAATATAGTTGGGTGATCTAAGTAGCAAATAACATACGAGATCTTTATGGTACTTGTCCAAATGTGAAGGTAAAAATTGGAGATGTATCTACTGAACAAATTTTTTTTATTTAGAACAATATTTCTTATCTAATAATTCTTGGACAACCATATATTATTATTGTAAGCATGAAAATCAAAGTATTAAATAATGGATTTGCATGTGCTAGCATTAAAAGCCAAGATAGTAAACGAGCAGTGTAATTTTTAATTATACGTGCTAATCATAAGTGCAATAGGAATTATCTACGGAGTAGCTCATTACCAAGGATTGATAAAGAATTTAAGGATTTTTATAGGGTACTACTATAAAACAAGGATGTAGTAGTACAGTAGAGAACATACTCTTGTAAGGAAAAAAAAGTACCTTTTGTATAAGAGTTGTAAAATTTTTTAAGAGTAGATTTAGTATATACACGCAACTTAATGACCTACAAAAATGAGAGAAGAGGATTGTGAAAAAAATAGAAAAAGACCTAAAAAGAGTGGATGTGCTTAATGAAGATAACAAGATAATAAGTATATATATAGAAATAAGTTTAGAAGATATATTCAAAGAACTTGTAAAGATTGAAGTAATAGATAAAGATCAAGTGATGCAAGTACATTTAAGAGAGCTCTATTCAATCATACAAACATTTCAAGATTATGAAGTCAAAGTTGAAACTAGGTACAAAATCATAGAAAGAAAAATAAAACTTGTAGCTACACCATTGCTTAGTGATTGAAACCACCAAATTCAAGAGGCTTCAAAAGAAAATGGCTTACAAAGTCCTTATTAAATTGGCCATAAGTTTTCAAAACGTACATTCAAGGATTTAAAGTGGGATCCACGGATTTTCTTCTATCTACTGAAAAAATAGAATTTAAAAAAATGTTGAAGAAGTACGAAAAAGCTTTTATTTTTGAACCTTCAAAAATTAGATGTGTGGATCCAAGTGTTGTCGCATCAATGATTATATTTACAGTTCCATATGTTACGTGGGACCTAAGACCAATTCTAGTATCTAGAGTATATCTATCCAGCTTTATAGAATTTTTAAAAGAAAAGATATAGATGAAAATCTTAGAACCATCATTTGCACCATATTCTAGTCATTGGTTTACAATATCAAAGAAAAATAGAATTCTATGGTTTATCCAAGATATGCAACTAATAAATCAACCATTAGAAATATAGAAGTGGGACCAATTGTTGGAAAATTTGCTAAAGCATTTGCTAGTAGAGCCATTTATTCTATTGAAGATCTTTATTTTAGGTACAATTAATTTTAACTTGCGGAAGGAAGCAAGGATATTACTACTATGAGGACACCTTTAGGGCTAGTAAAAATGTATACATTACCATAGGGAGTAACAAACTCAGTTATTCATATGATAAATGGAATGAATAAGGTGCTCCATGATTTTATTCTAAAAAAGATTATGTCTTTTTTAGATGATATTCTAATAAAAAGATATATAAAAGAAGAAAACAAAGAAATAATGGATTAGAGGGGGTATTGAAAATTTTGTATCTAGTCATATTTTGGATTGTGATGAGATTTTATTACGACTTGAAGAAGTCTACTTGACCTTATCAAAAGCTAAATCAACCTTTGGCATTTGAGAGATTGTTATTGTAAGACATTTATGCAGATGGTTTGGTCACAAACCAGACCCTATTAAAGTGAACACCATACAATAGATAAAGGAAGTTTGTTGCTCACAAACAGAAGTGCAAAGATTTTTGGAAGCTTGTATATTTTATTATGTATAGATTCCACATTATGCGCATATAGCAGATCTTCTTTATGGTCTACTACAAAAAAAAAGAGATTTAAATGGAAAAAGATACATACATAAGCAATGCAAAGGTTGAAGCAATCATTGTCTTTTTTACTTATGCAACATAGAGTAAATTATGAGAAAAAAAAAAACCAGTGATACTTATAGTTGATACTAGTCTAATAATTATTGGTTGGACACTAGAACAAAACAATGAAGAAGGGAATCGATTTGCCATACAATTTAGAGCTAAGATATTAAATAAAATACAAAGGTGCTATCTATAAGTAAAATGGAAATTATGGAGAGTAGTGACAACTATGAAAATTGAAAGAGATTACTGAATTGGAATATCAGTGATAATAGAAATAGATTGTTTGTCACTATTGGGAATGATCATCAATTGTAATATCCTTGATATTACTATACTAAGATGGATTGCATATATTAACTCTTTAAATTCTGAATTCAAGCATATAATAGGCAAAAATAATTTAGTGGCGGATATGCTATCTCGGGGTAGATATGAACAGGAAGAAGATTTTATTAATGATATCAAAGATGTAGGTATTACCTTCTATTCTATAATACAACAAAGAGAGAATGAAAATCCAAAAATATTCATGAAAGAACTATATGAAGGAGAATGGATAGATATTAGATGCTATTTGAGCACGTTGTCATAATAGAGAGAATTTGCCTCAAGAAAGTACTAGGCTTTTGGCTGCCACTAATTACTTAACCAAGATCCAAGTATAATAAAATCTCCAAATTTATATAAAAGCCTTTTTCATAGGGCTATTACATCCAATACATAAGTCTTATTTCTTCAAAAACATTCAAAATATAACAAATACTCTAAAACCTTCATCCTCCCATAAAAAAGAAATTTTTTCTAAATTTCAATAATCCATAAATTTTAATCCAACCATCCAAATCCACTCAAAATTTACATGAAGTATTGATATATTCTTTACAACTAATATTACAAATTTCAACTATCAATTCATTACAAATCTTTAGATATTGCCAAAATCCTAGCAATAGCTACAAATCCTTCTTTACAAATATCTATATATTAAATTATTCATATCTCATAATCTAAATGTCCAAATACTATGAAACTTTGATATATAGCTTTTCAGTAAAATAATACACCTTCTTAGAAAGTTTTAGACAAAATTTCATCTAGAAGCTCAAGATATGGAAAAACCCATCACTATCAATAAAACAACCTACTTACTATCTTGGAATTTGATCTACTATCTTTGATTTCCAATATCTCCTTCTTCAAAACTCTAAATATAATAATTCTTTCACATCAAATGTAGATCCTAAAATCACTTCTTTAGCTGCACTTCCCAATCTCTAAAAGCTCCCGTACAACTCCTCTAATTCTCAAAAGAGTGATAGTAGATACAATTTGTACACCTTAACTTCAAGCACCTACTTCTCCCTCAAAAAAACTTCAAAGCTTTCAATTATGATATCAAAATTATAGTACAAAAAATAAGCTTTCTAATCTTAGTCTCCAATTTTCAAATGGCCTCCTTAAAGTTGCCAAAATTCTTCTTCTCCTTATAAGTAGCCTCCTCAAAGCCTATTAGACATGACCATTGACCAATAGGAATGAAGAACTTCACCCCTTATCTTCATTCATCCTCACTTTGTCTTCATTCTTCCAAATAGGTCTCTTAGTAATTTAATTCTTTTTTGTTGGATCCCAATTGCCTTCCAAGGCTTTATACTAAATATTTACATCCTATATAGTTTAAACGCCATAACCAAACTAAGTAAAAATCTAAAGTAAAGTTTTTTATATCAACTCTCTTTAATTTACTTTTCTAACCAATCTAACACATATTAGAATCTATGAACATATTATACATTTTGACTAGATTTTATATATTGTAAGCAATTACAATATGACAACGAGAAGATTTATCCAACTAGGTAGAAGAAAGAGCTCTGCAAATAGAATCCACTAAAGGAGTTTGTAGATTTTTACTAGAGGATTTGATTTATAGATACAGATGTATTGAAAAGATTATTGTTGATCGTGGGAAATTAGATACTCATGAGGCAAGAGATTTTTTTTTGAAAGATATAGAACCAAGCTTCTACTTACAACAACATATAATCTTGAAGGTAATGCCAAAAGTGAGCGAGATCATCCTCCAATAATAAAAGCCATTGTTAAAGTATGTAAAAGAAGAGCAAAAGAATAGCCAAGATTATTACCATTTATTCTATAGGTTGATCCTATTATTCAAAATTCAGTAACTGGATAAATGCCTGCTATCGTGTAATAATATGACCATTAGGTGAAAGAAGAAAGGAGTGGTTATATTATAGAAAAGCTCAAATGAAAATATTTAAGAAAATTATCTTAAGAAAATAAATAATAGAGAAGGAGGTAGAAAAGAATCAAAAGGTATTAATATTGCCTTTTATAGAAGTGACTTCTAATTACTTTATATGGCCATAAATAAGACAAAATAAAGTAGATTAGAAAAATAAACAATATATGTATCTTCAAAAAGAAGTTGAAAATAGGTTTCAAAAAAATTTACCACAAATTTCTAAAAATTGATACCCGGAGAGGGCCGATTATGAACCTGGATTGAAATCAAATCCCAAGGTACAAAATAGCATGCCTAGATTAGATGAAGAGCTTTTTTGTAGATCGGAGATTAAAATAAAAAGCGGACTTGAGGAATTTTGTATAGGATTTAGAATGATTTGGATCAAAACTGATTTTATAAGAGCTTTGTAAAGTCAGGATTATTTTGGGTGACTTTGGATTTTATGAAATAAAATAGGGTTTATACTTTGGATAATTACAGAAGTTTAACAGCACATCTACACCTAAAATTTTGTAAGTCAGTTGGTATTGCTATTATCAATTTGTGCTACAAATTTGAGCTTAATCTAACACTTTAATTATAAATAATTAAGGTCTAAGTGGATTAAGGTCTTGGGAATTGGGTTTTAAGGGTCAATTAGGGTTTCATAAATTTTGAACAATCTGCTTGTTGAATTTGAGTGAAATTTTTGTTTACAGATAGAGGACTTAATTTCCTACGCTGTTGTGATATAATACAACTATTAGGTGAAAGAATGTGGAAATAGTATATTACAGAAGATCTTAGTTCAAAATATTATAGCAAATTGTCTTAGAAAAATAGATAATAATAAAAAGGGAGTAAAACTAATGAGTGTTAATATTACCTTTTTATAAATGAGCTTCTATTTATTTTATAGGGCCATAAGTAAGGCAAAATAAAGTAGATTAGAAAATAAAATAATGTAGGAATATATAGGAGGGAATTAAGAAGAGGTTTCAAAAAAATTTACTACAAAAATCTCAAAATAGATACCCAGAAAGGACCGATTATGAGCTGGGATTGAAATCAGACTGCAAGGCACAAACCACATGCCTATGGCGGGTTTGGGAGGTTTTTGCAGATCGAAGATTGGAATTAGGGAGTGAACTTGAGCAATTTGTATACAAATTGGTTTTGTGTGATTTGGATAAGAAATGACTTTGTAATAGCTTTGCAAAGTTGGGATTGTTTTGGGCAATTTGGAATTTTATGAAATAAAATAGGGTTGATGTTTTAGATAATTCCAAAATTTTTGTAGCAAATCCATGACTAAAAATTTGTGGATATTTGGATATTGTTGTTGTTAATGTGTGCTATAAATTTGAGCTAAATCTAATAATTTAGTTGTATGTAATTGAGGTTTTAAAGGGTCAAGGTCTCGGGAATTAAGATTTGAGGGTCACTTAGGGTTTTTGAGATCTTGAGCAATTTGCTAATTGGATTGGAATAAACTTTATGTGTATAGGTAGTAGACTTGTTTTGCTATATATATGAGTAATTTGAGATTGATTGAATGGTGAAGAAGGGAAAAATCAACACTGGAAGATCAGTATCAAGGTTGGAGAAGGAGGCCGGCCAACACCTAAAAAGTTTTTAGGATTTTTTTTCCATTTGGTAAGTTCGATTTCCTTCAAATTTGTTGTGCTTATTGTTGACTAAGAGATTGAAAGGTATACAAAGTTTTAAATAAGATCAATAGTCTAATCAATAGATATTGAGATTCTAATTTTTCCTAGGGTTGATTTGAATTGGTTAGAATTTGGTTTAAGATTTGGTTAGGGTTTGGTTTAGGATTTAGGATTTGATTTAGGATTAGGATTTAATTTAGGATTTGATTTAAGATTTAGAATTTGATTAGGATTAGGATTTGACCAAAGTTTGGCTTAAGGCTTGACTTAGGTTTTGACTTAGGGTTTGACTTATGGTTTGAATAGGATTTGACTTAGGGTTTGATTTAGATTTTGACTTAGGATTTGATCTAGGATTTGAATAGGATTTGACTAGGATTTGACTTAGAATTTGATTTAGGATTTAAATAGGATTTGATTAGGATTTGATCAAGGTTTGACTTAGGATTTGAATAGGATTTGACTTAGGATTTGACTTACGATTTGACTTAGGATTTAAATAGGTTTTGATTAGGGTTTGATCAAGATTTGATTTAGGATTTGAATAGGATTTGACTTAGATTTTGACTTAGGATTTGAATAGGATTTGATTTAGGATTCGACTTAGGATTTGAACAGGGTTTGACTTAGGATTTGACTAGGATTTGGAGAAGGTTTCACTTAGGACTTTAAAATTTCTATTTTTAGTATTTTCTAAATTTATTATTTTATATGTTATTTTCTTTTATGATTAATGTATGATTCATTTACTCTTCTTTTGTAATTTCTTTAAGATTAGATCAAAGTTTGATTAATATTGTTAAGATTTAATAGAAGTTGTTTAGGATTCTATTAGAGTTGTTAGGATCTTATTGTTGTATATTTTTTTTATCTTCCACAGCCAGGTGCCCGGAGCATTCTCGAACAAAATTACACGTATTACAACAACACATATATGAAATTTGAAAGTAATTGAATAGTGAAAACATGAGATTTAGGTGCTAGAATATTGGCATGAAGATTGGAAAAGGAGGCTGGCCGATACCCGAGCAGATTTATAGATTTTTCTTCTTTTTGGTAAATTCAATCTTCTTCAAATTTGATATATTTGTTGTCAACTTAATTATTAAGGCGTGTATAAATTTTCAATCAAGATCAATGGATTATTTGGTAGTTATTGAGGTTCTATACCTGCCTTAGGAATTGCTTAGGACTTGGTTAAGATTCGGTTAGGATTTAGGATTTAGATTTAGAATTTAGTGTTTGATTAGGATTTTATTAGGATTAGGATTTGATTAAGATTTGATTAAGATTAAATTTAGGATTTAGTATTTGATTAGGATTTCATTAGGATTTTATTAGGATTAGGATTTTACTAAGATTTAATTAGAATTTGGATTTTGTATTTTGTATTTGATTAGGATTTATTAGAATTTGATTAAAATTTCATTAAAATTTTATTAAAATTAGGATTTGATTTAGGATTTGATTAAGGATTTGATCAAAATTTGAATGAGGATTTAATCAAGGTTTTGATTTAAGATTTGATCAGAATTTGACTAAAGATTTAATCAAGGTTTAACTTAGGATTTAATCAGGGTTTGACTTAGGATTTGATTAGGGCTTGACTTAGGATTTGATCAAGGTTTGACTTAAGATTTGACCAAGATTTGACTTTAAGTTTGATCAGGGTTTGATTTAGAGTTTGACCAAGGTTTGATTAGGATTTTAGGATTTCTATTTCGAGTCTTTTTTAAAATTATTATTTTATATGTTATTTTTTTTATGATTAATATATGATTTATTTATTCTTCTTTTTGTAATTTTTTTAAAATTGGATCAAAACTTGATTAATATTATTAAGGTTTTATAGAAGTTATTTAAGATTTTATTAGAATTGTTAGGATCTTGTTGTTGCATATATTTTTTTTATCTTCCATAGCCAAGTGTCTAGAGCATTCTCAAGCAAGATTTCACATACTATGACACTGTGGAATTGATATAAGAATAAAATCTTTTTATGCCAATTGAAGAGCAAATATATATTTGGAATGTTTTATCTTAGCAAGACAATGTATCTAGAGAAGACCTAAAGATATAGAAAAAGTAATTATAAAGTTAAAAGAGGTACAAATTAAAAAAAAAGATAGATTTGACAAGGGACAAAGGTTAAGGCCAAAAGAAATTCAAGAAGGTGATTGGATTTTGGTGTATGATAGCAACTTGGATAACTAGCATAGTATTCTTAGAAAATTTTCTAAATGTTGTTTTGAACCTTATATGGTTGTAAATGTTTTGAATAATGCCACATATATATTAAGAGAGCTAGATGGAATGTACTTTAAAATTCCAATTGCATAAAAATGCATAAAACTCTTCAAACAATGGGGTCAAGACATAACACATGAAGATATAAGAGAAGAGATTGATTTCTTTACAGATGAAGAAGAAGAACATGATTTTGAAGTGGATACTGCTGGAGCAATAATATGATGCTGACTACAACTTCAATTCTTTTTGGTGCATACTGCAGGATGCACAATTTTGGAGGAGGTGGATGTTGTACTATAATACGGCTATTATGTGAAAAAATTATATATATATAATTTATATGTAATTCACTATACAATTAAATGAAAGCCATATCAATAGGTTTAATTAATTACAAGATGTGATTAGGTTGTTAGTTTAGAAGGAATCCCTTTAAAAGAACTATTAATGAGATTTATAAAACCTTATTTTCTTTTTTATAGTAATTTTGAGATTGATTTATATTGATAATAACTTTTATATATCTTAAGTCATCTTTGTTAGACAATGGTCATCCTTAAGATCTTATTTACTTCTTTTATTTGATATTTAGAGCACATATTATATAAATCTTATAAGAAAAGTGATTAAAAAGAGGTTTTTAGTGTAAAAGGGAATAGTTAGGCCATCCATGTGGATGAATGGAGATGGATGATAGAAGTCTCTATTCCTATTGGCCAAAAATCATGCCCAATGGGCTTCAAGGAGGCAGCCCGTGGATTTATTAGGGATTAGGGTTTATTTTTTGAGAGTTGAACATCAAAGGCTAGGATCAGCAAGTTTGGTTTTGGAAATATGGTTTTGATGCAAATTTTGTATAATTTGGACTTTTTATGAAAGAGATATAGGTGCTCAAAGTTAAGATGTTGAAATTGTATCTACTATCATTCTTTTGGACATAATTCGTGCATAGAGAGAGAAATAGATTATCAGTAATTGGAATTGAAATGAGCACTTTTTTGGCTATACTTTTCATACACAGCTTGATGAAATCTAAGTTGGGATGAAGGAGATATTGGGAGTTTAAGTCAGTGCTTGTAAGCTAAAGGCAATAAGTGACCCCGCTTGACTAGTGGTTATGTTTTGAGCTATATTTTAAGCAATTTGATAGATTTTTGGCTCAAAATTTTCAAGAGTGTATATATTTATATCACAAGATTATGTACAAAAAATTTGTGACATTAAAATTTTGGATTTGTGAGATATGAGGAAAATAGTATTCATATGTCTCCAAGGTAGGGTTTTAAGCACCTACTAGGATTTTTAAGATATCAGACAATCAAAAGTAAATTTAAGGTTTATTCTTTCTTACAATAAAACTTTAAAAAACTATTTATATTTTGAAGAAAATTTTATAAGAATAGAATAACTGAATCAAGAGTTATTGAATTCTAAAGTTTAGAAAGAAATAAGTCTTTGTAGATGAATAAGATTTTGAAAGATTTTATGGCAATTTGAGCCTTTTTTTATAAATCTATTTAAATATAAAAGAATTTATCAATAAAAAAAATTATCTTTTATAATATTTTTATATTAATTATCTTTTTTATTAAAGACAAATCACTTATTAGACTCTTGCTAATACGTTTCAAGTAAATTCGTTATAGCCAAGTATCCAATGTATTTCCAGATAGAAGTTCATGCCATACAACACTGTATATATGAATCACAAGAACTTTGAATATTCCATGTCAATACCCGTATTGAATCATTGTTAGGCTCATTGGAGCATGCCTTTGTTAAGATTTGAATTTATTATTACTTATCGGTTAGAAAAACAACAAGGTTTGTCTGATGTCCTTTCTAGATATTCTTATCTTACACCAAAAGAAAGAAAATCGGCTTTTGATCAACAAAAAATGATCTTCTTGAAGTCAAATCAATTTCATCTTTGAGAAATTAATGAAATCAACATTGATTGTTGATTCAATTTTTGTTTAGCAAATCCAATCAAACATTAAGAGGATAAAATTCACTCCTCAACTCAAGTTATAAAGTGGCCTCAATTAAGAGTTGCTTATAAATTGTGGTGTAATTATAAGGAACAATAAACAACAATGAAAGAGAAGAACAGCACAAAATAAGTAAAATATATGTAATTAAGTAATTGCACACTACAAAACTAGTTACAATCTGTTCACTAGATTTTCATCTAATAAAAAGTAAAAATAAAAAGTAAAAATTATATTTTCAAGTAGATAATTTTTTATTTTTCTAATGATGTAAATAACATATAAATCTAAATTACTTTGAATTGGTTATGATAATTCAAATTTAAAAGATAAATAATAAAAAAAGTTAACTAGAAATTTTTATCTCAAGGGTAATTTGTTGCAAGATCATGGGTTTGAACTTCACCAAGGCTCACAAATAGTGTATATGGGTGTCTTAGAGGGGCCACAAGGCCTTAGTCTTATCCTCCTACCTACATCCAAGGTGCCACAATCCATATGAGACTAGTGCACATCCCTTCCTATAAAGACTACACTAGCTGCTGGTCCTCCTATTTTATACTAATAGAACTAATAATTTTTCATTTTGACCACACCATGGTATTCAAAAACACCCTATTAGCCCAAGAAATCTTATATGGCCTTCAAATCTTGCTCCATTTCTTCATAATGGCTCCCAAGGTGATAAAACTCATTTTTATTAAAGTCTTCAAAATTGCTCTAAAAATTCTTAATAAATTCTAAATAAATTCTAAGTAAATTCTAAAAATATTTATAATATTTCTAAAATAATAATATTAATTTAAAACTATTTTATTCTATCTTGGAAATTTTTAATAATAATAAAATCAATAAAAATCAACTCAAAATCCTATTTTCTATAAAAATGATTAAAAAGACATGAGATTTCTGTCTCATGCTTCTTCTACCTACTAAATAATATTTATAGGTTTTTAATGAGTAATATATTTAGTTAGAAGGCCAATATAGACATTGGTCTCAATAAATAACTCTTAATACTTAATAATAAGAAAAAATACTAAACCAACTAAAATAATTGCTTCCAAGACTTACTAAGATTCCATTTTTGTAACTTTTCTTCTAATAAGACTTTCATATTTATATATACTTCTAAATTCTAATAAATACTTAAATAGTCAAAAAGACTCTCTAACCATCATATTTGTATAATTAAATGACTTAAGACTATATTTTTAACTAATCTACCAATTAAGATTCATTGGTGGGACTCACAAACATGTCTTTAGACCCTCTTGTTTATGAGATTAAAACTAATACATCTAAGATTTATGATACTTCCAAGTTTGAATTTAGAAACAATTTGTTTTATTTGAAAAGACGCTTATATATTCTAAAAGGCGCAATACAACTACGATGTCGTACTGCATTTACGTGCAGTGTATAAAAATATTAAAAATCTTGTATCTATTCTTAATATATGTGTGAGTGCTAGAGGTTATTTTAGAAGATATTATAAGGAGAGGATTTATTATAGCCACTTAGTTAGTGAATTAAGATGGCTATTTGTTTTGTTCCTACCTTATTTATATCCTACAATAGACTCTTTTGTAATTAGAAGAAAGGTAAAGGTTGTTTTATCTTTCTTGTTGACTTTTGAGGTAGAATGGACCTTGTGAGGGATAAGAAAGAAGAGCATGGGGTGAATAGGGCCTATCCAATAGGATTTGGCTACCCACGTGGGCATCTCATAGTCTAATATGGAAAGAAAGGGAGATATACTCCTCTTGCTAGACCGAGAGAAGAGAGGAGTTTTGAGTGGTGAACTTTAGAGAGAGATAGCTCTAAGGAGATAGAAGCATTTGTAGTGAAAATTAGTGCATGTGTTCTCGAAGTTGTGACGATTCTAAAACCTATTCACTTGATTGTTTTGGAGTTGTGAGCAAAAAATTATGCTTGTTTTAGTAGAGTAGGATTTGCTGCCACCTGACAAAGATGGGCACAAACTTTGAGATGCCAGTGCAAGTTTGATTTCGACTCTTTCTTAGTGAAATTTATAGAAAGTGTGAAAAATTGTGCTTATACCTTTTATATAAGTATATATACTTATATTTATATCAAATATTTATACAAGTATTCTATAAGTATTATACATAATATTTATATAAGTATTTGTATAAGTATTATACCAAGGATTTATACTATTTTATATAAGTATTTATATAAGTATTATACCAAGGATTATACAAGTATTATTCAAGTATTTATATTTTATATTTGTACAAGACTTGTACAAGTATAATACAAGTATAATTTGAAAGCTTGAATAAATATTGTGTAAGTATAGAAGATACTTGCACGGCTTCCTCTCATGTTCCCTGCTAGTTCTAGTAGCAGCTAGGAACCCGGCGTTTTTCTAAGGCAAATTCTCTCTACCCGACAACATGCTCTAGAATGATAACCTCCTTGTGACAAGATATTTTGGATATAATCAGACTTTGGAACTAATATCAAGAGATTTTTCGTGACCTCAAATATCAAAGGCTATTAAAGAGTTTGTACAGTTGTATGACATTTGTTTAGCATCAAAAATTCCTCGTCATTGTCAACGACATACTTGTTAGAATCTTCTAGACTATTCTAGAAGGATCCTAGAACTCTCCAAGATCTTCTAGCATCTTTCAAGTTGATATAGAAGCTTCCTAATTGATAGAAGCTACTTAAGAAGCTTCCTAGTTAGTAGAAGTTGCTTGAGAAGCTCCCTAGTTGGTGGAAGCTACTTGAAAAGCTTCCTAGTTGGTGGAAGTTGCTTGAAAAGCTTCCTAGGTAGGAGTAGTATATATTGTAGTCAAGGCTGAAGAGTTCTTCAGTCTCAACAACACATCTCTTGGAGCTCTAGCTCACATTTCTAGTGTTATTTTTGTATTCATCTGATTAATCCAGTTCTTGCCAGTTCTTCTTGCACTTCTTCTTTAGACTTGTAGTCTATATTCTATATCCGTAACAGTTTTTCAAGACTACTCTCATTTTGGATATCAGAGCTATTTCTTTCTTGTTGGAATGTGGATTACCCCTCTTCTTGAAAGTATACTATTTTTTTAGAGGTGCAGATTACCCTCCTCTAAACTGATATCTTTTCCGTTATAATATTAAAGTCTTATTCTTCTTGGAGAGAGTAGATTATCTCTCTTCTTGAAGGTCTTAAGGCGTTTTTAGAGATTGCGAAGTACCCTCTTCTAAACCAATATTTTCTCCTTGTAGAAACAATTACTTCCTTTCTTTTAGAATGGTTGGAAGTCAAGACATTAATATGAGTGAAAGTTTAGAGTCCAAGATGGATGCCATTATGAATGCTCTTGCTACGTTGTCGTGACAAAAGTCCGCTTCAGGTAGACGCAAGGTCCCTCTTTACAATCAAGTTGGATCCAATATGCACAAACTTTTTTAAACTTTTCTTTTATAGCCACAAAACCATGTGTATAATAAATCAACAAACTAGAAGCTTGGAAATTTATAAATCAAAATCCAGCCGTTTATATAAGTTCAAATTTTAAAAACATAGAGTTCACTTCTTTAGTCATCTTCACAAAAATTCTCAACCGTGAATTCATTACCGATCACCAGATATCATCAAAATATTAGCAAGTAATTATATAAGTAAAACCAAATCAGAAACTTGAAAATTCATAATTTAAGATCCAACTGTTCAAATAAGCTCAAAATTTGGGAAAACATATCTCATACCTTTGATCTTTGTCACATAAATTTTGAGCCGTGAATTCATTGTTGATCATTAGATATCACCAAATCCTTGGCAGATACTTTTAGAAGTCAAATCTCAACCCGAAACTTGAAAATTCATAATTTAAGATCCAACTATTCAAATAAGCTCAAAATTTGGGAAAACATATTTCATACCTCTGATCTTTGTCACATAAATTTTGAGCCGTGAATTCATTGTTGATCATTAGATATCACCAAATCCTTGGCAGATACTTTTAGAAGTCAAATCTCAACCCGAAACTTGAAAATTCATAATTGAAGATCCAGCCGTTCAAATAAGCTCAAATTTTGGGAAAACATATTTCATACCTCTGACTATTGTCACATAATTTTTGAGCTATGAAATCATTGTTGATCAATAGATAACACCAAATCCTTGGCAGATACTTTTAGAAGTCAAATCTCAATCCAAAACTTGAAAATTCATAATTGAAGATCTAGCCGTTCAAATAAGCTCAAATTTTGGGAAAACATATTTCATACCTCTGACTATTGTCACATAAAATTTGAGCTATGAAATCATTGTCGATCAATAGAGAACACCAAATCCTTGGCAGATACTTTTAGAAGTCAAATCTCAATCCGAAACTTGAAAATTCATAATTAAAGATCCAGCCGTTCAAATAAGCTCAAAATTTGGGAAAACATAAATCATACCTTTGATCCTCATCACATAAACTTTGAGCTATGAATTCATTGCCAATCGTTAGATATGACCAAAACCTTGGCAGATACTTTTAAAAGTCAAAACCCTAGGCACCCAAGAACAAATTTGCCATTACTCCCTAATCAAAGTCTCAATTGATATGAGATTTTAGACATAGACTGTTTATAGTATAAGTAATATGTACACAAAAAATGAGCTTCAAATTCTTCTTGAAACTCAAGTTCTAGCTTAAAGCAAATCCTTCTATTTATCTAACTTCTTCAAAACCCCAGTTTAGTTTGCTGGGTTTAACTAGCCATATCTCACTCAATCTGAACTCATTTCTATCAATTCTTGGACGTAAAATGTGTAGCTTGAAGTCTAGTTTCTAACCCAACTTTTGGATTTCTTGCTAGTATCTTAAAACTTCTAATATACCCTGAAAAGTGACAGTAGGTGTCATATTAGTAGTCTAAGTTCAAACAAGCATATCTCTCTCATCTAAGCTCCGAATCCTACGTTTCTACTACCTAAACTCATGCCAAGAAGACGCTTCCTCTGAATACCTCTCTCTATTTGCCAAAAAACCCCGTCTTCTTCTCCTCCGAGCTCGTCAAAGAAGTCGCAGCCAAGGTCTTCAAAGTCCAAGTCAACAATTAATAGTTTAAAGTTATAAAAACCCCAAATCTAATCCTCCAAGTCAGCACTATTAATGGTAGCCGACTATTGACATCCAAATCTACTATTTATCCTTGGTAAAATCCTAAATTCAACCTCAAAGTCAAAACTCCTTATATCTACAAATATAACCCTGAATCTACTAAAATCTAAGATTGAAAAAAGATAAAAGAAATAAAAGAAAGTTTCAAGGCTAGATCAAAGTTAAAGTTAAGATTAAAGATAAGGTAAAATTTTAACTAAAGAAAAAGAAAGAAAGTGAGAAATTTTTCCTAAACTATATAAAAAACTTAGATTGGTAAGAAGAAAGAAAGAACTTAATAAAATTTTGAAGAAAAGATAGTTAAGTTAGGTTTCTATATATGGATGTATTTACTTCACGACAACGTTATCACAGAGAACTACGATGATGGAAGGATTCTTTGCAAGACTTCATAATGATAGAGCATCCGGAATAGCATAATCTGGGCTTCATCAGCCTCAAGCTTCTGTACTAGAAGAAGCAACTTTACTTATGGTTCAACGAGAATCATTGCTTCCACAATGAAAAGAATCTCGAATTAGCCTTCCAAACAAGTTTGATGGCATACGCTCCAAATTTTGAGATTTTATCAATCAAATCAAGTTAATTATAGCTCTACAACTCGAACGTTATCCGACGGAGGAATCACGCGTTGGATTGGTTGGAACTTTGCTTACGGGACAAGCTCTATCGTGGTTTGCTCCTCTATTTGAAAAAGGATCACCGATTTTGAACAACTTTGAGACTTTTTTGGAGGCATTTGTAGAAGCATTTGGCAAGCATGGTAAGGCTCGGTGGGCTACAACAAAAATTTGATTACTACGACAAGTTTGCTCTGCATCAGTCTATGCATCGGATTTCAAGCAATTAGCATGCGACATCAATTGGAATGAAGAAGCATTTATGAGCCAATTCTATTGGGATCTAAGGGATGACGTGAAAGATTTGTTGTTATCTCTTCCTAATCCACGAACGCTCAACAAAGCCATTAGCCAAGCTCTGAAGTGCGATAACCGCCTATTTTAGCGTCGCCAAGACAAACACTTCAAATAATATATAAGTCGTCACGGCACAATTATATCGGCAAGTAGCCTAAATTCACAATCGGAGATAGAAGACATGTAGATTGATGCAGTACGTGTCAAATCTCTTACTCCAAAAGAAAAGAAGCAGCGTATAGAGAAAGATTTGTGTTTTTATTGTAGTGGAGAAGGCCATAGAATTGGAAGCTGTTCTTAGAAGCAAAATAGACGCAGCATGAAGAATA
>JAWRVF010001140.1:0-104510 GCA_036785485.1 Physcomitrellopsis africana
TTTGATGGCACAAGATCCAAGTTTCGAGGATTCAACAACCAAGTCCAACTGGTGATTAAATTGCAACCGCAAAGTTTTTCAACTCCAGGATCACAAGTCAGATTTATTGGTACACTACTTTCAGGTTCTGCCTTATCTTGGTTTTCATCTTTTCTGGAACGACGTGATCCAATATTGGATAATTTAGAAGCTTTCTTAGCAGAATTTTGATCTATGTATGGAGAACACGATGCAACTCGTGTTGCAACCAACAAGCTTCATATCCTACAACAAGGCAATCGATCACTGACATTATATGCTTCACAATTTTGACAACTAGCAATCGAGATCAAGTGAGACGATGTTGCACTCATCAGTCAATTTCTCTACGGATTACAATATGAAGTGAAGAAATTGATGTTAAACTTACTCGATCCTCAAACATTGAGTCAAGCAATAGACTTTGCGGTGAAGTGTGATAATCGGCTTTTTGAATTCAGATCTGAAAGTCGTACAAGAGAACCTCAGCAACATTATAATTCAGTGGCAATACCAATGTCTTCTCAATATATACCTTCAGAAGTCGAGGACATGCAAATTGATGCTATACGTTTCAAGCTCCTAATTGAACAAGAAAAGACTCGATGTCATCAAGAAGGATTATGCTTGTATTGTGGAGAACCTAAACACACTGCTCAAAATTGTCTAAAGAAACAACTCAACCACAAGATGAGGAGTACGACTGTCAAAGAAAATAATATGTCAAAAAATGAGTTTGTCTAGTTACAATAAGAACCGTGCGGCTTATATCTTGTACAATTTCTAATGAAGGTCCTATCCTCTCCTTACAACCATCTTCTTGTTTTATAATAGATGTATATTTAGCATCTAATAATTACAAAGCCTTTGCCATAATAGATTTAAAAGCCTTAGCTTGCTTTTCAGATGAAGAATTTGCTAAAAGCCATAGAATATAGATAGTACAAAAATCTAAATTTGTACACGTAGAAGTCATAGATGGTCATCTTTTATCTTCTCGAGATGTTACTCATGAAACACTTCTTCTAGATGTAGTAGTAAATGGCCATAATAGTTGCGTAATTTTCAACATAATTAGATCTTTCTCTATTCTAGTTATTCTAGATCTATCATGGTTAAAAAAACACAACCCTCGAATAGATTGGATTTCTCGTACTCTGAACTTTTCTAAAAGTATAGCTAATAATATAGTTAATCAAGTAAAAAATTATAAGTCTAGTAGAATTAAACCTGTAATTGTGGATGCAAGAGTTTTCTTACATGCTGCAAAAGAAGGATCACTTTTTGATATTTATGCTACACCTATTTCCAATGACGAAAAGACTTCAAGTAGCATTCCAAGTCAGTATCAAGATTATCAAGACGTTTTTGAGAAAAAAAATGCAGATATTCTTTCCGAATATTGTCTATATGATTGTTCAATCAACCTTAAAGAAAAAATTATCAAGGACATGAATTAGAAAAAGATGCATAATCTAATGGAACTGTATCAAAGTAAAAATCACAAAATGAGAATAAGAAAGTCTGTATATTCAAAAAAAACTAGAATGGCTATTGCCAAAGATTAGAAACATGAAGACTCTTGAAAATAGACTATAACCAGGAAAGAAGTTGACAAGAGTGAAGAGGGCTTCACTCTTGCCTCTATAAATACTATCTAACTAAGAGCTACATGGCGATATTCTATAGGACCTCATACACGTGTCTAATTTATAAGACACGTGTCAAACTTGCACGACAAGTTTCTCACATGTGCGCCACGTACTTAACTTGTTCCGCAAGCTACCAACATGTGTGATACATGGCTAGCTTGTTCTACAAGCTACCAACATGTGCACCATGTGACTACCTTGTTGACCAAATTTCTAACCTACCAATCACCTATACACATATATGAAGGTGATTTCGTGTCTATATAGCTTCTAAGAAGCTTCTCTATCAGATATTATCAAATCAACTTATTTTATCTACTTCTATTGGTCTATTATTACTTAAGTAATTTACTAGAATAAATCTTATATCCGTGACATTATCCCCCTTTCTAAGAACGAGTTCCACAAGCAGTGGTGATTACATATTGAGAAAGTCTAAAATACGTCGAATTGTGCTTGCTACATATTCTGATCTTTGTTCCCTTCGAAGGTAGTTGATAGGTCCTTTCAGCCATCGATAATGTCCCATACCAAGGCGACAGGATGACCCTATTATTTAATCATTGTTGAGGCCTTCATAACTTCCTTCAAAGAAAACATTAGAAACACCATCAGGTGTATTTCCTACCTCTAAAAGTTTTACCAAACATCGAGAGTCTCTTCCAAGGTTGTGATACCAAACAAGTTGTATTTTGCCATCAATTTGAGGAAAGACATGTCGTTCTTGAGGGTCTTCATCTCTATTCCATCGTCTTGAAGGTTGTAATAGTGGTAATGTCTCGTCCGGTAAATCAGCAAATGATGGCTCTTGAGCTAAATTTGATGGTTGTCGATCCTCCATCTCTTTAGCACAAATAAAATCTAATGACAAATAATGATACAAGGTAGGATGAAACCTCTATAGAACCTGCTTTGCTTATAGCAAAGATTTTCTTGAATATTTATCTTGGTTTTGGTGGATGTCGTCGATGAAATGCATTGACTTTTATTGATGTGTTTGTTAGATTTTTTGATGGCTCCCATGTGCGTTCACTAATATTGTATCCGCGCCAATGCACAAGATATTCCAGTTGATTTTGGCGTTGCCTTGAATCTAAAATCTCTTCAACCTTGAATTCTTCATCGTTGTCCATTTCTACAGGAGGCGGTGGCATTTATCTTCTTCCTTGTATATCCATTGTCTTGTATGGCTTGAGTAATGACCCGTGGAATACATGATGGATCTTCATGGACTCCGGTAGGTGTAATCGATATACAACTAAATTGATTTATTTAGAATAGAAAAAGATTCAAGTCTACGATAGTCCAACTTATCACAAGGATGAACAGTCTTGATATTGCGACGAAGTAACCATACCTTGTCCCCCACGTTGAATTGTGGATGTTCCTTGCGATACGCATCTGCATTTGTTTTTTATCATTCTTGAGCTTCTTTTAATTGCACCTTCATTATTGTATATAACTTTGACAAACGATTTTCCAAATCTTCTACTGCTGGATTATCAACTTTTGAAAAGTCAAAAGCATCAAGTCGTCGATGATAACCATAATTGGCGAAGAAAGGTGTTTGTTGCATACAAGAATGTATCATATTATTATAAGCAAATTCTGCCAATTGCAGAAGAGCAATCCAATCATCTTATTCGTAGTTGATGGTACACCTTAAGTATTGCTCCAAGACTTGGTTCACGCTGTCGTGGTGAGAGTCTTTGCCCTAAGAAATACAACGTCTTTTGTGCCTCTTATTTCTAAAGTGCAAGATGAAATTCATAAAGTTTATAAAACTGAAGAATTTACATAAAAACATACTTTATTAATCTTACCATATTCTGCCTTTAAAAACCCGCCTTCAAATTTGCCCAAAAATCCTAGGATATCACATCAATTGAAGCAAAATTTGAACACAAAGTACTTAAGAAAGTAAGGAAGCAAACCCCATAATCTTTTTGATTATAGCTCATGTGGTTAGAGAGAACCATGTTGTCAAAAAAACCCCTCCATGCTGCCTTTGATTCTGGACCCCCTTTGCTTCACACCTTCATTGCTCCTCATTATCAAAATCCCAAGTATTGAAATTTGGTAGGCTTGTTTCTTGCTTTATGTTGTAAACATCCTCCAATTTTTGCTCCAAAACTCCTCTTGGAAATAGAGTTATAGACTCTACCCTTCTCCTTTAATTCTATCTTCTACCAACTCTAGATCCGACTACAAATTTCCTCATAATTCTTTAAACATAACTCCAATAGTAATCAGTTTTTTACACAACTTAATAGACTCATATATCTACAAACCCCAATAAATTTTACTCAATATGCTACTTTGATCACAAAGATATGCTCCCCCAAACTTCACTGACTTAGAGATAGACCCCTATCACTTTGAAAGAGCATAACATTTTTTTCATAAGATAAATGAGTATCAAACTTACTCTCATCTCTTTCTTAACTTGCTTAGATCATGTCTATTAATTTTCACACTCAAATTCATCCCCTAACTCCATTCATACCAAAAAAAACCCACACACACACTCTGCCCATACAAACCCCAATTCTGCTTTCACTCTATTTCTCTTTTCTCCTACATCTGGTTACAATTTCACTCATAACTCTTTGCTCAAAGATCATATTGACTTAAGATTTTGATTCAAAGTAGTAAACTCTATAAAGAACACAACCCCAACAAATTTTGCCTCTAAAGTCCAAATGGTTCTCAAGAGCCGAGGCCCGAAATTTAGTAAACCTCACTGCCCTAGTCTTAAACACCTGCAACTTTGACGACTCATATCTCCCTTGATACTTAACCAAAAGACATGAAAATTATTTCTATATGTTCCTTATCTTGTCTACTACAAACCCACAAAACATTTCACTTTAAATCCTCTCTAAGCTTCTTCTACACACAAAAATGTATACTGCCTATCAAAAAGAAAACCCTATCTCTCCAAAAGAACCTCCTTCTTCTTCTTCCCGACCCCCTTCTTGTCCTCCCGGCCTGGTCTTCCTTCTTCCCTTGGTCAAAGAGACACCTCAGCCATGTCTTTCCCTCTCTTCAATCCTTTCTTTTGGATTAATTTGAAGGAATCTCACTTTTTGAGGTAAATTTCTATTCTACCTTCTTACTACCATTTTTCTACCAACTTCTCTTCTAATTTCAGCCCACAACATTTAAGTTTAGATCTAAAATAGAAGAGAATAAAGATAAAGTAGATCTAAGATAAAATAGAAAAAAATCTAATAAGTAGAAAGAAACAATTAAGATTAGATTAGAGATAAAAAAAGAAAGAACTACATCCTACACTGCCAAGTCAAAGAAGCTTGTGTGGTTAAGTTCTTAGCTACTTTGGAGTTGATGTGGGTTTGAATCCACTTGACTTCACTGTAGAAATCCTTGGCTTCATGACTTGATACTGCTAGTGGGAATTTCAGCAGGAAATTAGTAGTTTGGCCTACCTATCATCCCTGAGCTTGTGATAAACATTATAACCTCCAAGATAATGTGGTTATAATCACAACCCCTTCTCTTTTTCATCCTCTCTTCTTCTAATCTCAATCTTTTTATTTTAACATATTCCTTTATATCTTTCACACTATGTTTTAATTTACAACGTGACAACGTGCTTGAAGAACACGTAAACGTGCTTCTCTTTCTGGAACATATAGACGTCCTTTAAAATATAATAGATTGTTCTTGAACTTGAATTTAGAAGCATCATAAGACTTGGAAGAATTATTCTTGATATCATGAACAAGAGGGTCTGAGGACATACTTGAATGAATTTGCTTGAGAAAAGTTGAATCAATAGTCAATGTTGATTTTATTGCTCGAAGATGAAACTACTCTGGTTTCAAGAGAACCATTCTTTGTTGCTCAAAAGCTGCATCTCCTTCTTTTGGTGCAAAATAAGAATGTCTAGAAAAGACATCAGACAAACCTTGTTGTTTTCTTGGCTGATAAGTAATAATGAATTTGAATTTTGACAAAAACATACTCCAACGAGCTTGACGACGATTCAACACGTTTGGCGACATGAAATACTAGAGGTTCTTGTGATCCGTATACACGGTGACTAGACTCAAAGCGCCTTCTAGATAATGACACCATTCTTGAAAAGAATCCATGATTGCAAGAAGTTCTTTGTCGTGGATCTCTTAATTGATCTCGGCTGTTGAGAATTTTCTTGAATGAAAAGTTACTTGATGAAGTTTGTCATTTGTTCCCATTTGTGACAAAACCGCACCCAAGGCAAAATCTGATGAATCTATTTCCATAAAAAATGCCTTGGAAAAATCTACACAATACAGGATTGGTGCAGAAACAAACAATGTCTTTAAAGCTTCAAATGCTACTTCCGCTTCTTGATTCCATTAGAGTTTGTCTTTACAAGTCAAACTTGTAAGTGGAGCCGCAACACGAGAGAAGTTTTTGATGAATATCCGATAATAATTGGCGAATCTCAAAAAGCATTAGACATCTCTTATCGTCTTTTGAATCTTCCAATTTATGATTGTCTGGACTTTTTTAGGATCCATCATGAGATCATCATTTGAAATGATATATCCTAAGAAATCAACTTGAGTAGTGTGAAATACACAGTTTTTAAGCTTAGCATTCAATCCCGCATCTCTAAGTTTTTGTAATACTTGACGAACATGTATTTCATATTTTTCTACGTTCTTAAAATAGATCAAAATATCATCTAGGTAGCAGACGACAAAATTGTCTAAGAATTCACAAAAAATATCATTCATGAGATGTTGAAAAGCAGCTGGTGCATTTGTAAGTCCAAAAAGCATGACATTATATTCAAAATGTCCGTACCTGGTTTAAAATGCAGTTTTCCATTCATCTCCTTTTTTGATGCGTATTAGATTGTATGCTCCTCTTAGATCTATTTTTAGAAAGATCCTAGCTTAATTCAACTGATCAAGGTGTCTTGATATCAGAAGTAATGGATATTTGTTCTTGATTGTGATCTTTTTGAGTCCTCGATAGTCAATACACATTCGTAATGATCCATCTTTTTTCTTCACAAATAGAAATTGAGTTCCTACTAGAGATTTAAAATGGCATATGAAATTCTTGGCCAAATTCTCGTCAATATACGCCTTGAGTTCCACCAATTCATCTTGTGATAAATTGTAGATTGATCCAAATAGTGGCTCAGTTCCTTCTTTAAAGTCAATTGAACAATCATATGGACAATGCTTTGGAAAATTATTTACATTTTTTTTCTTGAAAATGTCTTGATAATCTTGATACTGACTTGGAATACTATTTAAAGTCTTTCCATCATTGGAAACAGGTGTAGGATAAATGACAAAAGGTGATCTTTCTTCTGCAGCATGCAAAAAAGCTCTTGCACCTACAAACACAGGTTTAATTCTACTAGACTTATAATTTCTTATTTGATTAACTATATTATTAGCTATACTTTTAGAAAAGTTCAGAGTACGAGAAATCCAATCTATTCGAGGGTTGTGTTTTTTTAACCATGATAGATCTAGAATAACTAGAATAGAGAAAGATCTAATTATGTTGAAAATTATGCAACTATTATGGCCATTTACTACTACATCTAGAAGAAGTGTTTCATGAGTAACATCTCGAGAAGATAAAAGACGACCATCTATGACTTCTACGTGTACAAATTTAGATTTTTGTACTATCTATATTCTATGGCTTTTAGCAAATTCTTCATCTGAAAAGCAAGCTGAGGTTTCCAAATCTATTATGGCAAAGGCTTTGTAATTATTAGATGCTAAATACACATCTATTATAAAACAAGAAGATGGTTGTGAGGAGAGGATAGGACCTTCATTAGAAATTGTACAAGATCCAAGCCGCACGGTTCTTATTGTAACTAGACAAACTCGTTTTTTGACATATTATTTTCTTTGACAGTCGTACTCCTCATCTTGTGGTTGAATTGTTTCTTTAGACAATTTTGAGCAGTGTGTTTAGGTTCTCTACAATACAAGCACAATCTTTCTTGATGACATCGAGTCTTTTCTTGTTCAATTAGGAGCTTGAAACGTATAGCATCAATTTGCATGTCCTCGACTTCTGAAGGTATATATTGAGAAGACATTGGTATTGCCACTGAATTATAATGTTGCTGAGGTTCTCTTGTACGACTTTCAGATCTGAATTCAAAAAGCCGATTATCACACTTCACCGCAAAGTCTATTGCTTGATTCAATGTTTGAGGATCGAGTAAGTTCAACATCAATTTCTTCACTTCATATTGTAATCCGTAGAGAAATTGACTGATAAGTGCAGCATCGTCTCACTTGATATCGATTGCTAGTTGTCAAAATTGTGAAGCATATAATGTCAGTGATCGATTGCCTTGTTGTAGGATATGAAGCTTGTTGGTTGCAACATGAGTTGCATCGTGTTCTTCATACATAGATCAAAATTCTGCTAAGAAAGCTTCTAAATTATCCAATATTGGATCACGCCATTCCAGAAAAGATGAAAACCAAGATAAGATAGAATCTGAAAGTAGTGTATCAATAAATCTGACTTGTAATTCTAGAGTTGAAAAACTTTGCGGTTGCAATTTAATCACCAGTTGGACTTGGTTGATGAATCCTCGAAACTTGGATCTTGTGCCATCAAACTTCTCAAGTAGACCAATTTTTTAGTTCTCTGATACTTTGATCATGTTCCATTGTAGGAGGAATTGTATGGCTTGGTGTAGATGTTGAAGCAACTCCAACCATATCTATATCTTCATTGTTTGGTAACCTTGTTGCTCCTTGTGGAGGTACAGTGTGTTGATGCATTGCAAGCATCAATTCTCTCATTTTCTCTTGCATTTGTGCCATTGCACTCTTCATTTCAGTAAGCTCGGCGATGATAACATTTCAAAAAATATCTAAAACCACTCGAGATAAGTATCAAGGAGAACAAATAAAATACTAGGAATAATATCAGTTTAGCAGACGGTAATCCGTAACTTCTAAAATGCTTGTGTCTTATCAAAAGAAAGGGGTAATCCACTCTGAAATCAAGATAAGACAAAGCTATGATATTATACGTATACTCTTGTCAATGTGTCAAGGACATGAACTAGAAAAAGATGCATAATCTAATGGAACTGTATCAAAGTAAAAATCACAAAATGAGAATAAGAAAGTATGTATATTCAAAAAAAATTAGAAGGCTATTGCCAAAGATTAGAAACATGAAGACTCTTGAAAATAGACTATAACCAGGAAAGAAGTTGACAAGAGTGAAGAGGGCTTCACTCTTGCCTCTATAAATACTATCTAACTAAGAGTACACGGCGGTATTCTATAGGACCTCATACATGTGTCTAATTTGCAAGACACGTGTCAAACTTGTACGATAAGTTTCTCACATGTGGCCACGTACTTGGCTTGTTCCGCAAGCTACCAACATGTGTGATACATGGCTAGCTTGTTCTACAAGCTACCAACATGTGCACCATGTGGCTACCTTGTTGACCAAATTTCTAACCTACCAATCACCTATACACATATATAAAGGTGATTTCGTGTCTATAAAGCTTCTAGGAAGCTTCTCTATCAGATATTATCAAATCAACTTATTTTATTTACTTCTATTGGTCTATTATTACTTAGATAATTTATTGGAGTAAATCTTATATCCGTGACAAGAACTCAGCCACCTCTTGGACCAATCTATAGTTTATCACAAGATGAATTGGCTGCACTCAAGGCGTATATTGATGAAAATTTGGCCAAGAATTTCATATGCCATTCTAAATCTCCAACAAGAGCTCCAATTCTATTTGTGAAGAAAAAATATGGATCATTGCGGATGTGTATTGACTATTGAGGACTCAAAAAGATCACAATCAAAAACAGATATCCATTACCTCTGATATCAAGACACCTTGACCAGTTGAATCAAGCAAAGATTTAAAAAAAAATAGATCTAAGAAGAGCATACAATCTAATACGCATCAAAGAAGGAGATGAATGGAAAACTGCATTTCGAACTAGGTATGGATATTTTGAATATAATGTCATGCCTTTTGGACTTACAAATGCACCAATTGCTTTTCAACATCTCATGAATGATATTTTTTGTGAATTTTTAGATAATTTTGTCATCCGCTACCTAGAGGACATTTTGATCTATTCTAAGAACGTAGAAAAACATGAAATACATGTTCGTCAAGTATTACAAAAACTTAGAGATGCAGGCTTGTACGCCAAGATTGAAAAGTGTGTATTTCACACTATTCAAGATGATTTCTTAGGATACAACATTTCAAATGATGGTCTCATGATGGATCCTAAGAAAGTCCAGACAATCATAAATTAGAAGATTCAAAAGACGATAAGAGATGTCTAATGCTTTTTGAGATTTGCCAATTAACATCGGATCTTCATCAAAAACTTTTCTCGAGTTGCGGCTCCACTTACAAGTTTGACTTGTAAAGACAAACTCTAATGGAATCAAGAAGCGGAAGTAGCATTTGAAGCTTTAAAGACATTGTTTGTTTCTGCACCAATCCTGTATTGTGTAGATTTTTCCAAGGCATTTTTTATGGAAATAGATTCATCAGATTTTGCCTTGGATGAGGTTTTATCATAAATGGGAACAAATGACAAACTTCATCAAGTAACTTTTCATTCAAGAAAATTCTCAACAGCCGAGATCAATTAAGAGATCCACGACAAAGAACTTCTTGCAATCATGGATTCTTTTCAAGAATGGTGTCATTATCTAAGGCGCCAGGCTCAATACCGCAGAACGCGATCACAAAGAACTCTAGATTGCTGCTAAACGCTATTGAATCGTCACGTTTCTATGAGTATGTTTTATTAAAATTCAATTATTATTACTTTATCGCCCAGTTAAACAACAGTTTATCCGACGTTTTTCAGACGTTTCATTTGGTAATCAAAAGAAGAGATTCATTTTTGAGCGAATAAAAGGGATAAGCACTTGAAATCAGAAAAGAGGTTTCATCTTCGAGCAATAAAATCAACATTGACTATTGATTCAACTTTTCTCAAGCAAATTCATTCAAGTATGTCCTCAGACCCTCTTGTTCATGATATCAAGAATAATTCTTCCAAGTCTTATGATGCTTCTAAATTCAAGTTCAAGAACAATCTATTATATTTTAAAGGACGTCTATATGTTCCAGAAAGAGAAGCACGTTTACGTGTTCTTCAAGCACGTTGTCACGTTGTAAATTAAAACATAGTGTGAAAGATATAAAAGAATATGTTAAAATAAAAAGATTGAGATTAGAAGAAGAGAGGATGAAAAAGAGAAGGGGTTGTGATTATAACCACATTATCTTGGAGGTTATAATGTTTATCACAAGCTCAGGGATGATATAGAGGGTCAAATCACTAATTTCCCTCATTGAATTTCCACTACAGCACTGCTCGAAGGAAGCCCAAGGATTTCTACAACAGCCACGGATTCAAACCCACATCAACTCCAAAGTAGCTAAGAACTTAAATCCACACAAGCTTCTTTGACTTGGCAAGATAAGATGTGCTTCTTTCTTTTATATCAAACTCAATCTTAATTGCTTTCATATTTTGTGATTTTTTTTTTCTATTTTATCTTAGATCTACTTTACCTTTATTCTCTTCTATTTTAGATCTAAACTAAAATGTTGTGGGCTGAAATTAGAAGAGAAGTGGGTAGAAAAAAATGGTAGTAAGAAGGTAGAATAGAAATTTACCTCAAAAAGTGAGATTCCTTCAAATTAATCCAAAAGAAAGGATTGAAGAGGTGGAAAGACATGGCTGAGGTGTCTCTTTGACGAAGGGAAGAAGGAAGATCAGGCCGGGAGGACAAGAAGGGGGTCGGGAAGAAGAAGAAGGAGGTTCTTTTGGAGAGATAGGGTTTCTTTTTGATAGGCAGTATACGTTTTTGTGTGTAGAAGAAGCTTAGAGAGGATTTTAAGTAAAATTTTTTGTAGATTTGTAGTAGACAAGATAAGGAACATATAGAAATAATTTTCATGTCTTTTGGTTAAGTATCAAGGGAGATATGAGTCGTCAAAGTTGCAGGTGTTTAAGACTAGGGCAGTGAGGTTTACTAAATTTCGGGCCTCGGCTCTTGAGAACCATTTGGACTTTAGAGGCAAAATTTGTTGGGGTTGTGTTCTTTATAGAATTTTTTACTTTGAATCAAAATCTTAAGTCAATATGATCTTTGAACAAAGAGTTATGAGTGAAATTGTAACCGGATGTAGGTGAAAAGAGAAATAGAGTGAAAGCAAAATTGGGGTTTGTATGGGCAGAGTGTGTGTGTGGGTTTTTTTTGGTATGAATGGAGTTAGGGGATGAATTTGAGTGTGAAAATTGATAGACATGATCTAAGCAAGTTAAGAAAGAGATGAGAGTAAGTTTGATACTCATTTATCTTATGAAAAAATGTTATGCTCTTTCAAAGTGATAGGGATCTATCTCTAAGTTAGTGAAGTTTGGGGGAGCATATCTTTGTGATCAAAGTAGCATTTTGAGTAAAATTTATTGGGATTTGTAGATATATGAGTCTTTTAAGTTGTGTAAAAAACTGATTTCTATTGGAGTTATGTTTAAAGAATTATGAGGAAATTTAAAGTCGGATCCAGAGTTGGTAGAAGACAGAATTAAAGGAGAAGGATAGAGTCTATAACTCTATTTCCAAGAGGAGTTTTGGAGCAAAAATTGGAGGATGTTTACAACATAAAGCAAGAAACAAGCCTACCAAATTTCAATACTTGGGGTTTTGATAATGAGGAGCAATGAAGGTGTGAAGCAAAGGGGGTCCAGAATCAAAGGCAGCATGGAGGGGTTTCTTTGACAACATGGTTCTCTCTAACCACATGAGTTATAATCAAAAGGATTATGGGGTTTGCTTTTTTACTTTCTTAAGTACTTTGTGTTCAAATTTTGCTTCAATTGATGTGATATCCTAGGATTTATGAGCAAATTTGAAGGCGGGTTTTTAAAGGCAGAATATGGCAAGGTTAATAAAGTATGTTTTTATGTAAATTCTTCAGTTTTATGAACTTTATGAATCTCATCTTGCACTTAAGAAACAAGAGGCACAAAAGACCCAGTGTTTCTTAGGGCTAAGACTCTCACCACGACAATGTGTTTGGTATCACGACCTTAGAAGAGATTCTCGATGTTTGGTAATTTTATTGGAGATAGGAACAACTCCTGACGGTGTTCCAGATGTGACATTTGAAAGAAGTTATGAAGGTCACAACAATGATCAAATAACAGGGTGGTCTTCTCGCCCTGGAATGGGACACTATCGATGGTTGAGAGGACCCATCAATTACCTTCGAAGAGAACAAAGATCAGAGTATGTGGCAAATACTATTCGTCGCATCTTAGACTTTCTACACATGTAATCACCGCTCCTCATGGAACTCGTCCTTTAAAGGAGGGGGTAATGTCACGGACATATACATAGTTACCTATATGATCAGATAGAACTAGATAAAAGAAGGTAAAAGCAGGTTATTTCCATAATATCTTTAGAGAAACTTCCTAGAAACTTCATAGACGCTGCTTTGACTTTATAAGTGTCCATAGTAGACTTTTGGATTTGAAACTTGGTCAATAAGTTAGCCACATGTCGCACATATTGGTAGCTTGAAGACCAAGCTAAATACGTGGCGAACATATAGGAAACTTGCCCTGCAAGTTTGACACGTGTCTTGCAACTTGGACACGTGTCTTGCAACTTGGACACGTGTCTTGCAACTTGGACACGTGTCTTGTAAATTGGATATGTGTTGGAGGTCCTATAGAACGTCGCCACTTAGCTCTTAGGTAGATAGTATAAATAGAGGCAAGAGTGAAGCCTTCTTCACTCTTGTCAACTCCTTTCTTGTTTCCAGTCTAATTCAAGAGTCTCTAGTTTTCTTGTCTTTTGGCGTTAGCCATTCCAGTTTCTTTTTAATATATATACTTCTTTATATTTATTTCTTTGAGAGAAGTCTCACTTATTTATTTGACTTCCATCTAGTTATTGTCTGATACTTATGTATTCTAATATCGTATCTGCTGTGATCATGAAGATATTACAATCGATTTAGCCTTGCCTTGAGTCTAAAATCTCTTCAATCTCAAATTCTTCATTGTTGTCCACTTCTACAGGAGGCGGTGGCATTTGTCTTCTTCCTTGTATATCCATTGTCTTATATGGCTCAAGTAGTGACATGTGGAATACAAGATGGATCTTCATGGACTCCGATAGGTGTAATCGATATGCAACTAGATTGATTTGTTCAGAAATAAAAAAAAGTCTAAGCCTACGATAGTTCAACTTATCACAAGGACGAGTAGTCTTGATATTACGACGAAGTAATCATACCTTGTCTCCCACGTCGAATTGTGGTTGTTCTTTGCGATACGCATCTACATTTGTTTTTTGTCGTTCTTGAGCTTCTTTTAATTGCACCTTTATTATTGCATGTAGCTCTGACAAACGATTTGCCAAATCTTCTGCTGCTGGATTATCAACTTTTGAAAAGTCAAAAGCATCAAGTTGTGGGTGATAACCATAATTGGCAAAGAAAGGTGTTTGTTGCGTAGAAGAATGTATTATATTATTATAAGCAAATTTTGCCAATGGCAGAAGAGCTATCCAATCATCTTGTTGGTAGTTGATGGTACACCTTAAATATTGCTCCAAGACTTGATTCACGTGCTCTGTTTGTCTATCAATTTGAGGGTGAAAAGCTGAAGATAACTTTATGTGCACTTTTAAGATCTTAAAAAGGGTTCTCCAAAATCTTGATACAAATTGAGCTCTCCTATCCGATATAATATCCTTAGGTAACCCATGATAGCGATAGATATTATCAATGAAAAGCTTAGCTGTTTCTTCACCTCTGATAGATTTTGTGCCATGCAGAAATTGTGCCATCTTGATGAACCGATCTACTATCACAAATATAGAGTCATAAGATCTTGAGCTTGGAAGATCTATGATGAAATCCATAGAAATAGAAGACCATGGTTGTTTTGGAATAGGTAATGGCTGAAAAAGTCCAAAAGATCGATGATGAGAAGTCTTTGATCTTGAGCAGATATCACATGATTGTACAAAGTCTTTGAATGCCTTCCACATTTGAGGCCACTAAAAATCTCTTGATATAAGTTCCAAAGTCTTGTTGTATCCAAAATATCCTGCCGCTGGAAAATCATGACGTGCTTGAAGAACACGTAAACGTGCTTCTTCTTCTGGAACATATAGACGTCCTTCGAAATATAGTAAATTGTTCTTAAACTTGAATTTAGAAGAATCATAAGACTTGGAAGAATTATTCTTGATATCATGAACAAGAGGGTCTGAGGATATACTTGACTAAATTTGCTTGAGAAAAGTTGAATCAACAATCAATGTTGATTTTATTGCTAGAAGATGAAACTGCTCTAATTTCAAGAGGATCATTCTTTGTTACTCAAAAGCTATATCTCCTTCTTTTGATACAAAATAAGAACGTCTAGAAAAGGCATCGGACAAACCTTGTTATTTTCCTAGCCGATAAGTGATAATGAATTCAAATCTTGACAAAGACATACTCCAATGAGCTTGATGACGATTCAACACACTTGCCAACATGAAATACTCGAGGTTCTTGTGATCTGTATATACAGTGATTGGACTGGACGCGCCTTCTAGATAATGACGCCATTCTTGAAAGGAATCCATGATTGCAAGAAGTTCTTTGTCGTGGATCTCATAATTGATCTTGACTGTTGAGAATTTTCTTGAATAAAAAGCTACTGGATGAAGTTTGTCATCTGTTCCCATTTGTGACAAAATCGCACCCAAGGCAAAGTCTGATGCGTCTATATTCATAAAAAATGCCTTGGAAAAATCTACACAATACAAGATTGGTGCAGAAACAAATGATGTCTTTAAAGCTTAAAATTCTACTTCCGCTTCTTGATTCCATTGGAGTTTGTCTTTACAAGTCAAACGTGTAAGTGGAGCCGCAGCTCAAGAGAAGTCTTTGATAAAGATCCAATAATAATTGGCAAATCTCAAAAAGCATTGGATATCTCTTACCGTCTTTGGAATCTTCTAATTCATGATTATTTGGACTTTCTTAGAATCTATCATGAGACCATCATTTGAAATGATATATCCTAAGAAATCAACTTGAGTAGTGTGAAATACATACTTTTCCATCTTGGCATACAATTCCACATCTCTAAGTTTTTGTAATACTTGACGAATATATACTTCATGTTCTTTTACATTCTTAGAATAGATCAAAATGTCGTCTGGGTAGCAGATGACAAAATCGTCTAGGAACTCACGAAAAACATCATTCATGAGATGTTGAAAAGCAGCTGGTGCATTCGTAAGTCCAAAAGGCATGACATTATATTCAAAATGTCTGTACCTGGTTCAAAATGCAATTTTCCATTCATCTCCTTTTTTGATGCGTACTAGATTCTATGTTCCTCTTAGATCTATTTTTGTATAGATCCTAGCTTGATTCAACTAGTCAAGGAGTCCTAATATCAGAGGTAACGGATATCTATTCTTGATTGTGATCTTGTTGAGTCCTCGATAGTCAACACACATCCGCAATGATTCATCTTTTTTCTTCACAAATAGAATTGGAGCTCTTGTTGGAGATTTAGAATGGCGTATGAAATTCTTGGCCAAATTCTCATCAATATATGCTTTGAGTTCAGCCAATTCATCTTGTGATAAACTATAGATTGATCCAAATGGTGGCTGAGTTCCTTCTTTAAGCTCGATTTAACAATTATATGGACGACGCTCCGGAAGAATATATGCATTCTTTTTTTCAAAAACTTCTTGATAATCTTAATACTGACTTGGAATGCTATTTGAAGTCTTTCCATCGTTGGAAATAGGTGGAGCATAAATGACAAAAGGTGATGCTTCTTTTGCAGCATACAAAAAAGCTCTTGCACCTACAAACGCAGGTTTAATTCTACTAAACTTATGATTTCTTACTTGATTAAATATATTGTTAGCTATACTTTTAGAAAAGTTCAGAGTATGAGAAATCTAATCTATTAAAAGATTGTATTATTCTAACCATGATAGACTTAGAATAACTGGAATAGAAGGAGATCTAATTATGTTAAAAATTATACAACTATTATAGCCATTTGCTACTATATCCAGAGGAAGTATTTCATGAGTAACATCTCTAGAAGATAAAGGACGACCATCTATGACTTCTACGTGTACGAGTTTAGATTTTTGTACTATCTGTATTCTATAGCTTGTAGCAAATTCTTCATCTAAAAAACAAGCCGAGACTCCCGAATCTATTAAAGCAAAGGCTTTGTAATTATTAGGTCCTAAATACACATCTATTATAAAACAAGGAGATGGTTGTGAGGAGAGGATAGGACCTTCATTAGAAATTGTACAAGATCCCAGTTGCACGGTTCTTATTGTGGCAGGACAAATTTTTGTGGATTTGGAAAACTTTGCGGTTGCAATTCAATCACCAATTGGACTTGGTTGATGAATCCTCAAAACTTGGATCTTGTGCCATCAAACTTCACAGGTAGACCAATTTTTGGTTCTCTAATGCTTGGACGATGTTCCAATGGAGGAGGAATTATATGGCTTGGTGTAGATGTTAAAGCAGCTCCAACCATATCTATATCTTCATTATTTAGTAACCTTATTGCTCCTTGTAGAGGTACAGTGAATTGATGCATTGCAAGCATCAATTCTCTCATTTGCTCTTGCATTTGTGCCATTGCACTCTTCATTTCAGCAAGCTCTGCCATGATAACACTTCAAAAAATATCTAACACCACTCGAGATAAGTAGAAGGGAGAACAAAGAAAATACTAGGAATAAAATCAGCTTAGAAGAGGGTAATCCGCAACTTCTAATATGCTTGTGTCTTATCGAGAAAAAGGGATAATCCACTCTTAATCAAGACAAGATAAAGCTATGATATTATAAGTGTATTTTTGTCAATTTATCAAGGACATGAACTAGAAAAAGATGTATAATCTAATGGAAATTATATCAAAGAAAAGTCACAAAATGGAAATAAGAAAATATGTATATTCAAAGAAAATTGGAATGGCTATTACCAAAGACTAGAAATATTAAGATTCTTGAAACTAGACTAGAACCAGTAAAGGAGTTGACAAGAGTGAAGAGGGATTCACTCTTGCCTCTATAAATACTATCTAACTAAGAATTACGTGGCGGTATTCTCTAGGACCTCATACACATGTCTAATTTGCAAGACACATGTCAAACTTGCACGACAAGTTTTCCACATGTGCGCCATGTACTTGGCTTTTTCCGCAAGCTACCAACATGTGTGAAAAATGGCTAGCTTGTTCCATAAGCTACCAATATGTGCATTGTTGAGTAGAGAGAATTCGCTTTGGAAAAACGCCGGATTCTTAGCTACTATTAGAACTAGTACGGAACATGAGAGGAAGCTGTGCAAGTATCTTCTATACTTGCACAATATTTGTTCAAGCTTTCAAATTATACTTATATTATACTTGTACAAGACTTGTACAAATATAAAATATAAATACTTGAATAATATTTATATAAATACTTGTATAAAATAATATATAATCCTTGATATAATACTTATATAAATACTTATATAAATACTTGATATAAATACAAGTATATATACTTGTATAAAAAGTATAAGCAAAGTGTGTATGTATTCAAGTATATTTCAAAATACAACTGCATATGAAGAATACAAGTTATACAACAAGCTAAAATTAAATAAATCACTTAAAATTCATCCAAAGGTCAAATCAAGCATGCTTATAGCCTATAGAAAGCCAATAATCCATTGTAAAACATATCAAAATTTCACAAATAGATGACTTACCGTTTAAAAGTTATGACTAAAAGAAATAGGCACTAAAATTTCCAAGCAAATGCAAAGGCAGCAAAGCTCCTCTTCACTTCAGCCTTCGTTGTGATCACTTCCCTTCTCCAAATTCGACATGCAATAGCTTTTTAGAAAGCTCACTCCATCATCTAACTTTTTCTAAAACTTCACATGCATGCCTCTCAAACTCCAGATTTTGTAGCTAGTTGATTCTACTCTTCAAACCCTAGCAACAATTTGCCCTCTTTGATACTTCATGGCTCATAAAACTTTCATCAAAGCTTCAAATGTATTGATTTTTGTTTTTATAGAAAGCTTATACAAGCTTCTATAAGCATCTAAATTATCAAAATGATTAAAGAGACTGTCAGACTTGGGTGGTTGAACAAAATCTCTACCCCTCTTCATCAGGTGGTAGCAAATCCTTTCCCACTTTCAAGCTCACAACTTTTGCTCTCCAACTCCAAATGCTACAAGAAATGTCTTGATAGAAAACTAGCATAATTTTTCACACTCTCTATAAATTTCACTAAGAAAGAGTCGAAATCAAACTTGCAGTGGTAGCTCGAAGTTTCTGCCCCTCTTCATCGGGTGGCAGTAAACCCTACTCTACTAAAACAAGCATAAGTTTTTGCTTACAATTCCAAAACAAGCAAGTAAGTAGGTTCTAGAATCTTCACAACTTGAAGAACACACCTAGTAATTTTCATTACAAACGCTTTTATCTCCTCGGAGCTATCTTTCTCCAAAGTTCACCACTCAAAATTGCCCTCTAGTCCTAGGTCTAACAAGAGGAGTATGTCTCCCTTTCTTTCCATATTAGACTATGACACGCCCACATGGGCAGCAAAATCCTATTGGATGGGCCCTATTCACCCCATGCTCTTCTTTCTTATCACTCACAAGGTCCATTCTACCTCAAAGTCAACAAGAAAGGTAAAACAACCTTTACCTTTCTTCTAATTACAAAAGAGTCTATTCTAGGATATAAGTAAGATAGGAACAAAACAAATAGCCATCTTAATTCACTAACTAAGTGGCTATAATAAATCCTCTCCTTATAATATCTTCTAAAATAACCTCTAGTACTCACACATATATTAACAATAGATACAAGATATATATTATTTTTACACACTGCATGTAAATGCAATATGACAGCGCCATGTGGCTAGCTTGTTGACCAAGTTTTTAACCTATCAATCACCTGTAGACATGTATAAAGATGATTCCGTATCTATAAAGCTTCTAGGAAGCTTCTATATCAGATATTATCAAATCAACTTATTTTATCTACTTCTATTGGTCTATATTACTTAGATAATTTACTCAAGTAAACCTTATATCCGTGACACTGTGATAATACAGCTCCTAGCAGAAAGTCAGAAGCATCTATTTCCAAATAGAAGGCTTTTATAAAGTCAGAATGTACCAAGATAGGGGCTGTCGTAAACACCAACTTTAACTCTTGAAAAGCCTCTTGTGCTCGAGTATTCCACTCGAGCTTGTCATTTGATGTCAACCACGTTAAAGGGGCTGTGATTTGTGAGTAGTTCTTGATGAAAATGTAATAGAAGTTGGCAAATCCAAGAAAACATTCTACATCTTATACCGTCTTTGATATTGCCTAATCCGTTATTGCTTGAACCTTCTTTTGATCCATCAACAATCCTTCCTCCAAAATAATATAACCAAGAAATTCCACCTTGGATTGATGGAATACGCATTTCTCTAACTTGGCATATAATCCTGCATCCCAAAGTTTTTGTAACACCAACTTCATATGACTTTCATATTCTTGAACATTCTTGGAATAGATCAAAATGTCATCGAGGTAACAAACAAAAAATTTGTCCAAATATTCTTGGAAAATATCCTTCATCAAATATTGAAATATAGTTGATACATTGGTCAATCCAAAAGACATGACATTATATTCAAAATGTCTATACCTCGTCCAAAACGCTGTCTTCTATTCATCTTCTACCTTTACTCGTACAAGATTGTAAGCTCCACGAAGATCTATCTTGGTGTATATTTTGGCTTCACCAAGTTGCTCCAAGAGTCCGGATATTAGTGGTAATGGATATCGATTCTTCACGGTGATCTTGTTCAAGCCTTGATAATCCACGCACATTCGTAATGAGCTATCTTTCTTCTTCACAAAGAAAATAGATGTACCTGCTAGAGATTTAGAATGGCAAATGAAGTTCTTTGCAAGATTCTCTTCAATGTAATCCTTCAATGCTGAGAGCTTGTCTTGTGATAAATTGTAGATTGGACCAAATGGTGGTTGTGTTCCTTCTTGGAGATCTATAGCACAATTGTATGGTCGATGCTCTGGTAGCATGTCAACATTCTTCTCCTCAAAGACATCATTAAATTCTTCATACTGCTCTAGAATAACCAAAGTCGAAATTGCATCTTCTCGAGCTGGCATTGCAAAGATGACAAGAGGTGTATTATGCTTGGCTTCTTTCATGAAGACCCTTGCACCTATGAACAAGGATTTGTTTCTAGTCATTATCTTGGCAAGTTCCACCTTCAAAGGTTTTGTTAGAAATGTCACTTTTCGCAACCTCTAATCTATCAATGGATTATACTTATCAAGCTAGGATAGCCCCAAAATGATTGGACATAAAGGGGTCTTGATAATATTAAACACAATGTTACTTTCATGATTTTTAAGACGTACCTTCAATGATTTAGTTTCATGAGTAATATCGCCAAAAGACAAAGGTCGGCCGTCTATGACCTCTATATGGATAAGCTTTGGTTTCTTTACAAGAGAAAATTTGTGAAGCTTGGCAAACTCTTCATCTAAAAAACAAGCAGATGTTCCTGAGTCTAGTAGAGCATCGGTTTGCAATTTTTGAATACCAAGAAATAAATGTATCGTAAAGCAATGAGAAAGTTGAGTTGAGACAAAGGGACCTTGATTAATTTGGGGTGTTAAGATGTCCAGCTGCATGGTCCCTATTGTGGTTGGATGTCTTTATTTTCCTATATTTTTGTGCTCCTAAGTCTTGTTGTTCGAGGCGTCTGTTTTCTAAGTCAATTTTTGGCTTTATGGCCTACATCTCTACAATATAAGCACAAATTTTGCTCAAATTGTTGCTTCTTTTCTTCAGTTGTGAGGAGCTTGAAACGTACCGTATTGATTTGCATGTCTTCTATTTTAGATTGAGCTTCCACATTCTTGATAGAAGCAGCCGAATAGAACTGGTTTTCTCATGGATATAATGTAGCTCTAGAATAATGGTCTTGACGTCGTTGAAAAAGCCGATTATCACACTTCACCGCTTGGTTGAATAAAGAAGAAGGAATCAATACTGGTCCAAGGGAAGGTAATCCACAATCCTTAGAACACTCAAGTATCTCTAAGAAGAGGGGTAGTCCACTCTCTACCTTAAAGAACTAAGCTCTAATATTGATAGAAGGGTAGTCTCAACAAATTGTCACAGACGCAGAATATAGGTTAAAAGTTTAAACAAGAAGTTCAAGAAGAACTAGCAAGAATTAGTTTAATGACATGAGTACAAGAACAACACTAGAGAAGTGAGCTAGAGTTCTAAGAAATATGTTGTCGAGATTGAAGAACTCTTCAGCCTCGACTCTAATATATACTCCTACTTAGGAAGCTTCTCAAGCAACTTCCACCAACTAGAGAGCTTCTCAAGCAACTTTCACCAACTAAGAAGCTTCTCAAGCAACTTCCACCAACTAAGAAGCTTCTCAAGCAACTTCTACCAACTAAAAAGCTTCTCAAGCAACTTCTATCTATTTAGAAGATGCTAGAAGATTTTGGAAGGTTCTAGAGAGTTCTAAGAATCTTTTAGAATATTCTAGAAGGTTTTAACAAATATATCCTTGACAACTTTTGTTATAGTATATAATACTTTGACTATCTTTAAAAATATCTTATAAAAATTTATTTTTCTATTATATTTCTTATTTCTATAATAAACATAGATTAGTATAATGATTTATCTTTATAATTATTTTTGTAGGATTTGATAGATTTTCATAATATATCTAAACAAATAACATCTTAGGCATAAATTGATCTACATATAATACCACTTTTTTAAAATATATTTAAATTATTAAATAATAAATAACTTATAATAAATTTAGATTTATTTTAAGGACTATATAAGAAATAATTTAATAGTGTTATATCTTCTTAAATAAAATATATATGTATGTTCTTTAAAAATTTATCTTTATTTATATAATTTTTTTTATTCTTGTTGAAATTTGTATGCTTTATCTGATGTTGTTCCACAAATATTTTATTTGAATTATGAAGAAGAAACAATCTTTTAATTAAAATTTAATATTTAAGCAAGACAAATTTTTTTTTCTTCTCTAATTAAAATTCTACTATAAATATTAGACTTGTTTATAGGATTTTCTATCATATTCTTATTATCTTTAATAATCTCAAGATTCTCTTTAGAAAGGATATTAGTTAGATTTAATTAAAGTTGATTGTATTTATAAAAGTCATTTGAGGCATATATGGTAGTTAGTCTAAGAAAGTTGTTTGGAATTTTTTAAAATAATCCAAAGAATTAGATTACCTTACAAAGATCCTATATCTTCTTCTAGATGTTTAATAAAATGTTATATAAGAAAAAAAAAACTGATTGTTCTTGCCTTGTCTAGATTTGTAAAATAATATGATGTAACTTTTAAAATATAAAATCCTACATTTGGCTATAAAAGTTTTTTAAAGTTGTAAGTTCTAGTTCGACATGGCTTATATTTTTAAAGCATAAAATATTAATATTATATAATAATATATATAATTTTATTTAAAATAGATTATAGAGATAAAAAATTCTATATTTCTCCTAATTATATCTTTTAGATGACCTTGTTGGTTCTATCTATTGGTATTAAGTTACATCTATAAAAATCTATTTGAATTAGGCATAGATGGTAGATATCTATCTTCATTTTTTGGTTCTAAATTCCTAGTTATGGTCATTGGAATAATAAGATTATTTGTATTTAGAAATAAATAAAAGATATAAATATCTAATTCATATCCTATTAAATGTTGATTGCTTGATTTTCAATTAAGATACGATTTATTTGATTTATTCCAATATAGATATAATGATATTTTAATTTAATAATTAAATTTTTAGATTTTTTTGGTGTGACAATGTTATGTTATAGAATAATATTGTTATAGAGGAGGCTATGTTTTTAGGTGCAATCTTGTACTTGATGGTTCTAACAAGACTAACATTATGGATTCAATCTATTATTTAGAACTTTGCTATGCTATGAGTTTTTTAAAGGTGATAGTTTATAAAGTAAGATACAAATGAGTTAAATGGCTTTAAACTTCTACATACTTTATTCTTTGTTTCTATTAAATTTATTATATTATCAAAAGACTTTATTAGCTAAATATGTGTTGTAAGACTAGGATAGTGCATTGCTTAAAAAATTGTATGGATGCATTATTTTTATATTGGAAAGTGCTACTAGATTGTGTACACGTTTTATTTTATTATAGACAACATTGAGTTGTTGATTTTATTTTTATTTTTTTTTTATTATTATTATTTCTATAGATTGAATCTTTACTTTCTAAGATTTATCATGGCTTCATCTATTGTAGTAGTAGAAGATGACATTGTGTGTTTTTTGATTCTATATAAAGTCAATGTTGTATGTGCTTTGGAGTTAAAATTCCACTTTGTTCAAAACTTTGTGTATCACTCCTCTTCAAAGCTAGAAGTTCCTACTTTTATAATGAGACTTTCAGTTTTTAACTTGCATTTGGTATAACATTTTGAAGTGGGTAACTTGAATTGGTCCATAAGTTTTGTTTTCACAAGATTCTATTAATGTTGGTGCAGAAGTAAAAAATATTTTAGATTCATTAATCAAAAAACCATCAAAAATTTTACTCAAAAATATCAAATGTACTATATTCAACAAAATTTTATCTTACTTTTGTATGATATAGGCAATAAGAATAATTGATCTTCATTCATGATATTTGAAACTATACGTAATAGATGGCTTTTGTGTAACAATGCAACATAAGTTTCTGTTGGTGCAACAAAAGCCAGGTTATGATGTAATTTTGTCTCAGATGTTCAACTAAGTATAGATAACATCATATATACACATATTCACTTTTGTGTTATTTGAAAAAACTTAAAATTTCAACTTTTACTCCACGTTCTGAATCTGAAAGGCAGAAAATGAGTAAGCCATTGTAATCACACACATTGTTTGGTGAAGCTCTTACCTCGGTGACTGAAACGCAACCCAATCCTACGATCCTTCTGTCGAGTAACTGACTGGCAGCAAGCGATGCAGCCGAGGTGTCATGTCGGGCAAGTTTCAACCACGATTTGGAGGCAGAAAGAGAGGATCGGCCCTTCGCGCCCTCTCTATTCTATCCAGATTCTTCCTACCAATCAGACAGGCGCACCAGGAAAGGATGACCATACACTGAAGCAAGAGATCAAGACATCGCAGCTTCCAATAAACCACAAGTGATGAAGTGCTCCAGCTCAGACGCAGAAAATGATTGGCAACGCATAGCGACAAGCCTAATCCTTGCGAGTTCGCTTCGACTGCGAGGCTGTTTTTCACTACCACCCAGAAGATGGCAGACAACGAAAGCGACGCAGCGTGCTCGGCGCGGCAACGATCTCCTTTTTCACTTTTACTGCTTTTGCAGTGCGAGAACTCCATTCCTGTCGTAAAACGATATTAAGAACGACGGAAGAAATTGTCAGTCACGGCAGCTGGGTTCCGATCCAGGCTGGTAGCGCCGCGTAGCTCTCCGGTATCCCCCCTACGTTCACTCGTGGACTCTACTCACCACAAAGCTAGTATGACTCCTCCCTGAAGCCGAGGACGTTCATGTGGGATGGATGCGCAAAGCCCGAGATGGCGTTGCTGTTGAATTGAAGTTACGCTAGTGCCACGTAATGACTAGCCTTCAGTCCTGAGATTCCGCCGACGGTTCCGCCACGTCGATGCATGCAGTTCGGAGCAAAAAATGGGATTTCAAGGGTTCCGCTACGTCGATGCATGCAGTTCGGAGCAAAAAATGGGCTTTCAAGGCTCTGTTCGAATGGTGCGTTGGAAATGAGCTTGATAATTGCATGGATATGAAAAATGTTGATGTGTCTTTCTTAACCTCATCTACACAGTCTGGTTTTTAAATGTTTTTTAAAGTGTATTTTCCTTTTATTTTCAATCACTCAGAATTGAAAAGAATTCCTGAAAGGTGAATGATTGATGTGAATTTGGATTGGTTGACGCGATAAGCTTATGAATATTGTAAATCCAGCCAGAAATTCTATGTCGGCCGGTGGTCAGATACAGAAATTCAGATGCTTGCCGCGAGCTTTGTGGCTGCTAGATTCAAAGAATTCAGCATTGTTAGCAGAGAATAGCAAATGGTACATAAGCGATAGGAAGGAAGGACTTCGAAGAACGCTACCTCTTCGAAAACAAACAAGAAGCGCGCTGCATGCGAGTTTGTATCAGGAGATTCAAGCAACATGCGTGTGGCAACGTGGGTTTTTATAAGATCAACCATCCATAGTGTTCCCACGCTCGTTGCCACGGCTTCCAGATAGCGCTAAAGCTATGACAACAATGCACCGCAAAGCTCGCATGGGTTTCCCATTGCAGTAATTAATCTACAAAACTCTGAATTCGTCGATGGGTGCTCAACCTTGTCCAGTAGCTCCTCAGCCGCCGAAACGAGAGTAATTTATCCACAAGACTGGTGAAGATCCACAACCACCAGGTTTTCGACCGCCGCCAGTCTTGATCTGCGTCGATCTGTCGTCGAATTCCCAGACACAAACTAGATCAGTGGATGCCAAACGTAGCAATGATCTACATGCGATCGCAGTTCAATAAACGAGTGCTTCCTTGCGAGGTTGCAGGCAAAGGTCTGAACCTGCGTGTCAGGGACGCCCTCGGTAGAGACGGTCCCCCACCCATGCCGGAGTTGATCGCTGTGGCAGGGAAAGGGCCAAACGCTGGAGATCTCTGTCAAATACTTGAGCGCAACCCTACTGTAATTGAACACCACAGCCGTCATCTACTCGATCTAATTTACTCGAGTCTTCAAAGAGTTGTATAATCCGTCGCTACATCTGAGCGGCCAGAAGGCATGGCCGTAGATATACCAGGGATGGATCAATCCGATACTGACTGTCAAGATGTTTAGAAATTTGGAAAATGGTGCCCATGATGGTGTCATTCTTGAACATATTCACGAAGTTTTGTAAATGGTTTTTGGGAGAGCATGCAGCGCGAAAACGTCGTAGCTCTCGTCGGGAAACTCTTGGGGCAGAGCAAAATCATTGACGCTATTGATGTCGTACTTAAGCGCGGCGATGGTTGACGAAGGATTACGAACATAGGAGATTCTGTTTACACCCTACTCGATGTTCCCGATGTCGTTGCGGTTGCCAATGATCATGAGAGGAAGGTTGGTTTTCCTCGACAGCAAAGATACGTCGCCAAGCCTGGCCAGGTTCTTCATCGCGAGGGCAATGCTAATAACGGTATTACTCGAGATAAAGCTCACTGAAGCGAGTGTTTGGCAGGAGCGTAAGGAGGAGCCTATCGCGGTCGTTTATTGTAGCACTTTTCAGTACTTTTCGGGCGCATCCTGGATCGCAGTAAACCAGGACATCGTAGGTCTGGCCACATTAGACGTCTGCCATAATGACCGTCATTTTACGATTCAGCCTTGAAAAGGTAAGAACGACGAATTGTGAGCCCTACAATCGTTCCCTACTTCAGAGCTTCCAGGGTAATGATCAAAGTCACCGTGGAAAATTCTGATCACCATTAGAATAAAGTTGAGAGAAGTCAACAACGCGAAAGTGGCGATGCGAAGGCGACAGGTCTTTCTAGAAGTGAATGCAACACATGGAGCGCGCAGGCAGAGATGCTGGCGTTGCACGTCAGGCAGCCAAGGAGGAAACGGCACCTTCGTGCAGTGGGGAGGAGGTGTACTTACTGTGACTCCCGACCAATAAGGACTGCGCACGAAACACCTACTATTGGTCTCGGAATGATTTCGATTTCTTTGGACAACAAGCCATGCTATGTATTCAAAAATTCAGTTTCTAGCCATCAGATTGAACTCGCCGAGTGCTGTGGATGCGTATCTGTGGCTCGCCTATGAATCAGGAGGGAATGCAATTGAGGCCGAGCTCTTGCTCCCAGATGGACTTGTGTCACCAGTGGTTCAGAAGGGCTCCTTCTTGTGACTCGTCATCGACGCCGTGAGAGCCACGAAGTCCCGCGGATCGGTTCATTCTGAAGTGTCCATGTTAGAAGTAAATAACAAATTCCACTCGGGCAAGTCAACCTGCTCTACCAATGCTGCACGAAGGTAATGTAACAATGCTGCACTTGTAATTAAACATAGTTCAGGAATATTCTCTCACTTCTGAATTTGTGAGTGAATGTCCCTTCCGGGTCATTCTCACACTGGGACACATAACCGTGTCATCGGAGAGTTGTTTTCCTCTCTGCAGACAGAGCACAATGCGATACATTCCTCATCATATGCAGTTCTAAGCTATAGAGAACGTGGCTATGAAGTGTCATGGAGGATACGTTCTTCATTTCGACTTTTCTTGTGGCCCGTTCATTCCCAAAGTTTAATCCCACCTGATGTATACCGTCCCAAAGTAGTAATAAAATTTGTAGGAATGTGATTTTTTACCCTGGCCCTGAGTGTGTTCCCTTCTGAGACGCAAATTGGAGGTTATGTATACGCAATTTGTACTGTTTTTTTATTTTTCCCCTTGCGCACACTTTATACCACCATTACTAGTAATTAGTCTACCGTCGCGTTCCAGAGGCTACAACATGAACAGCTTCAGACTAGTTCCAGGGCTACCACTTTGTCCCTTCCTGCCCTGCCATCTGACACACTACAGGTTCCCCGGGAACTTCCCTTTCAAAACAAATTGCAAATGTAAATTCCACTGGGGTGTTTGATCCGGTGCACTGTTTTTTCCGTGTGTCTTGCCTTCTACAAATATAGAGTGTGTGTGTGTGTATATATACACATACACGCACACACACAAGATACATACAAAATACCCGCAATTGCACTCTCTCCAAACATATCAGTGTCAGAGCTAAGTCAGTACTGGTTACTTGGAGTGAGTTAAAGATAGCTGAGCAGCAATCTGGCAAATATTCAACATCATACATCATGCATCCATAGTTTAGAATACTATACCAAGCTGCTTGTCTTGGTTCCAAATTTCTGATTCAAAGACCCTTAAGTTCCTTTGCGTCTACATAACCCACATGCATATCCTTTGAATCAATGTCAACATTATACAAAATCTCTTCAGTTTAGATGACATGTTTCAATCAAATTTCATAATAATAATAATAAATTATCATATTTATTAATACTTATGTTGCTTTTTGAAGATTTGATTTTGAAACTATGATGATCAGTAAAAAATTGTGTATATATATATGTATATATATATATATATATATATATATTTTTCTTGCTAAAAAAGTTAGAACACTAAATATATGAAATAAAATTTTTAAAATATTTATTTTTTATTCTTATTTTAGACATTCTTATTACACAATTATATCAAGAGGATATAAATAAAAATATTGCATTATTTTTAAATTTTCATACTTAGACAAGATAATTAAACTATTATCTCAAAAATATATATATATATATATATATACATCACTTTTTTTTTTCATTGTCTTTTATATTTATATTTATTTTTAAAGTATAGATATAGTTTTAGATAATTGTAATATATTTGACATAACAAATATTCTTAAAGGTAGATTATATAATATATTTATATTTGTTAATATTTAAATATTATAAAACAAATAATAAACATGTAGAATATATTAGATATGGAAGACCTATAATAAATAGATTAAAATGGCATTAAAATTTTAAAAGAAGAATTAAACTAGTAATATTCTCCATTATTTTTATTAAAGGTATTATTTATAAGTGATGTATCTATAAACCAAAAAAATATCTATATCTAATTTACATACTTAAAATTATTTTTTTAATTTTAAATACATATATATATATATATATATATATATATAAACAAACTAGCAAAGTCTTTTAGTTTTAACAAAAACATAAGTTTTTTTTTAATATTTATTTTTATTATAAATATTATACAAAAAAAATTAGATTTTTTTATTGTTATTATATATATATATATATATATATATATATCTGTTTGTGTGTTTGTATTTAATTAAATAAATATAAATAGCATATTAATTTAATTTAATTTAATTTAAAAAATGAATAGACTTTTTGGAAATTTTTAATACAATTTCTTAAAGTATTATAAAAACCATTGCTTTAAAATGGACCTACCTAAAATTTTGGTTTCACCTCATTTTCATGGTTGTATCCCAAAATTTTAGTTAGGTCCATTTTAAAGCAATGGTTTTTATAAAAAATGAGGTGGAATACATTATTTTTTTTATATAGCATAAAAATGTGTTTCACCTCATTTTTTTTATTTCTTGTGGTTTCTTAGCTAATGTCTTTAAATTATAAAACCAACTAAGTGAGATTGCTTGGTTTCAACCACTCACAAGCTTTGAAAGTTGTCGCCTCTTGTTTTTTATTGTTATTCTTTTTTTATGTTAGATCATAAATTTTGTAATAAAAGTAAAGAACTTATTGTTGAAAATTGCCAACTTTTTGTGTATTAATAATTGAAGTTAATTAGTTTAAAATTCGAGTTTATAAACTTTTCACTCTGTATTTAAAATTTGTATTATATTTAATTAAAAAATAAAACTATTAAAGTGTCACCATAAAATATTTTATAATTAATTAAACAAACAAAATTTATTAACAAAATAAATATATTTATTGAAGGTTTAGAAATTAAATTTGACTAAAATAAATAGAAATTCATCTTAATCAATTTGACAAAAAATACTTTAAATTGTAATACAGTTTATATACATATAAACATATATAGAAACGTAAATATATAACTGCACTATTGTTTTATTTAGAGTTCATTACAAACTATTAAGCTTGTGATGTAAACATGATTGCAATATTTTTTTCTTTTTTTCTTTTTTTTTTCTTTTGCCAAAAATTGCTTGTGTTGATTGTAACAGATGTTGATTTTTTTTTTTACAATCTATGTATTGGTATATTTCTACATGTATATTTAAATCGCTAAAAATTAGGGGTTTATTTTCAGTTTTAAAAATTAAACAATACACAGAATATATAAAATATTATATAATCTAATATGAGCTGTTTTACTAAAATAGTGAATGATTCTCATATTATTAATTATGTAATTTGATAGTTCAATACATAATTTGATGTATAAGTTAACAATAAATTATAAATCATAAATAAAAATCAAACTTGTTAGAATAAGATAAGTTAAATGTCTATAATACAAGATAAATTAATTTATTAAACAAGAATAAAATAAGATCAAATAATACTAATCACAATAATAGGAGAAATAAATTTTGATTGATATTAATTATTGCATATATTTATATATAAGTGTATGTGTATATATGTACGTATTGGATCTTAACAGGTATCATCTTTGTAGTACGTATATAAAAAAATTATTATGATTTTTTTTTTTTTTTTTTTTTTTTTTCGACACAACAAAGATAAACCTTGTGCAAAAATCCATCACTAGTGGTTACAATTTTATAGGAAGGATTTGAACTACCAATCTCTTTAGTGCTATTTTGTGAACTTGGTTACAACTTGCCGTCTTTACAGCCATTTAGGACTAATTGTCAATAAATCATAATTTTAAGAATGTGTGTATTTATAAAACTATGAAATAATTGCTTCTTCTAAGAAAAGAGAATTCTACTTCTATGCATTGTATACCTATTTACGATTTTAGGGCTGTATAACTATAATCTCACTTTAAAATTGCAGAATTCTACATGGGTTATTATTATTTTTAAATGAACAGTCTAAGTACATATGTCATGATAATCCACGGAAATATACTTTGCTTGCTTTAATAGAAAAATTAAATTATCTCTCTGTTCGGAATGTTTCCAACTCGCGTCGTTTACCAACTAACCTGATAACGTTAACTGTTAACGTTCGTACTATCACAAATTTAGGAAAGTGTCAAATTTCAACTAATGCTATGTTTACTGTCTCTTTTTAAGAGAGTATTTTGATTTGCTGTGATTTTGATTGTATATTTAGTGTACACATCCTGGTGCTGCAGAGCCGCTTTACAATATTACAGCAACGCTGGTCCTATAAAATACCCAGCACCCTCACCGGTGTAGTATATGGGTTATTAAGTCAGATAAGTCATTAACATCCAGTTGACATAATTTCACAAATAGATACTTTTAACTGATGTAGATTGACTAAGAGTGCCAATAGGTCCAACCGATGAAGATGGTCACCCCTCATTGCTGAGATATGAACTGTTCAAATTGAGTCGATTCTCTACTGGACTGTGATTTACACTTAATCTGTACCATAGTGTAATTTTTTCCTTGTCAGGGGCATCCTGCGCAAAGAATCACAATATAAAAAGGAAACCGTGGTGTGGCTCACACTAAAACAGGTGGGACAGTGAGCGAATGTTAACTTGATACACCGTATAAAAAGTAAGTTCAACAATCTCCCTACCAAATTGAGTTTTCATTCGCCAACTCAGGGATTACATTCGGTAATCGCACCAGATCGATATATTCATGTAAATTAGAAAACTCTGCGGCAGGGAGGGAGTTATCAATGTCGACATCAGTCAAGAACAGACGCCAGAGATACGAACACAGTAGCGAGAATAATACAACTGAGACGAATTCGAGTGATTCACCGCAAAGAGACACAAGCACTGTAAAAGGTCACAATAGAAGGAGTCTCTGCGAGTAAAATGCTGATAGAAAGACGATTCGATTAGGATTAACGAAAGTAGGATCCTAGTCACATAATAGTCTATAATTTCACCGTTTACTGGCCGAGCTCAGCTTTCTTCTTTGCCCACAGCCTGTCCAGAGCACTGTCAGCATCGCCCTGCAAAAGAACCGGAGAATAAACCCACTGAGTAATTCATTTTTCTAATCACCACGTCCCAAGATGACGGGTACTAAGTTAGGGAACTAAGTCCCAGAATCTCAATATTGCTGGAATTCAAACACTGCTACCCAGTTCCACAGAGCGCTCGTTCGATTAAGGATAAAGATCACTGAGATGTAGAAATTTGTTCCGTGATTGACATAGCTTAACATCCGCGACAACACAACTGCAAAAACTACCATGTAGCCGGTCAGAGAGTGAAGGTCAAGGATTGTCAAGAACCTGAGCACGGACGAAGCCGCACAAGGCAAAAGTGGTGAACTGGCCGGTGTACACGCCGTTCTCATCAACGTGACCCACATTCAGCTGAACTGAAGCAACATCCTTGGAAGTGATCAATCTGTTGGTCGAGGAGCTGCAACCGCACAGACAATCCGTACACAGATCAAGGGACTTTTCGAAGACCCCACAAGCAACTGCAATACTCCTTAAACTGAGGTCTTCAGCGACAGAGAGCATAACCCTCAACCGGACTGAAATGAAATACACTAAAATAGCCATCATCCAACCGCTCGAAGTGCAACCACCGACATCCAACACACGTAACCTCAACGAAATCCAAACCCAAACCCGAAGAATCTCGAAGCTTACTAACCATCTTGCAAAACACACAGATGCTGGAACAAACTACCTACCGGCCATCAAATTCCCATGCCCTAAAATTTAATTTATAAACCATACACAACAAACGTGGAAACAAGACGCGAGTGACACACGTACCACTTCCTCGGGATGTAAAGATCCACATTATCACCCTCCTCGTTCTGCATATTGGCTGCTGGCGCTGCACGCTACACGAAACGACGGGCGAAGACGAGCAGCGGATACAGAGGCGAGGCGTAAGCAACGAAAGAGGGCTTTGACAGCGTCAGGGTTTAGGTTTATGGGAAGACTCCCACCCACCCTCATGGAAACCCTAAAAGTCGAAAGCTTAGGGGTGTGACTCCGGGTTGCCCGCGTCGTCTGGTTGCTTCATAGAATCGGAGTTGCCTTTAGCTTTTTGGCCGTTGACAGTTTTAGTTCGAGCATCAAGCATCCGATTTTACGACTTTGACACTGTATAATTATGTATATGTATACAAATACTGTAATTATTTTGATCTAATTTTGAATACCATTTTCAAATTTTAATATACATTAATTATATAATTTTTTCAATGTTTGAAGTTCAAATTTTTATATTAAAGTTCATGTAAATTTATTGTGGTGAATATGGGGTTTAGATTTCAACAATGCTTTTTCTTTTCTTTCTTTCTTTCTTTTTTTAATACAATTTTAAACAAGAACTAATCAAATAATAATATATAAATTAAAATTAATCATGTTAATACCTGTTATGTGGAACCACAAGATGGCTTAAATTTAACCCATTAAGTTATAAATATGAACATTTATTTATTTATTCAACAAGAATATCATGCATACAATAAATCTATAGTATACTTTGATAATTATTATATCTATATATAGAAGTTTATGATTGTTTTTAATTTAAAATATATTTGTGATTTCGTCCCTGTAAGTAAAAAATGTCTTTTTGGTTATATTAACATAATACTAAATCTAACTTGATAATATTATTATTTGTTATTACTATCATTACTATCATTATCAGATTTTGATTAAACTTATAATGATGTTAGACTCTTTTATGCATATTTATGTTGAACATTTCAAAATCTTTAAAGTAATTCTACATAAATATGAATATACATGTACATATTTTAATATATTAATACTCTACTAAATTATATATATATATATATATATATATATATATTGAAATTTTAACTATAAAATTTATAATAAAAAATAATCATATAATCCATTAATGAAAATTGTGTTATTGACCACATATATATATATATATATATATATATTATTATTATTGTTATGAATTTCATGTGCATCCTACACATCATTCTTTTACTTTAGAAATATCTCTTGTAAACTCAAATTAATCTTCTAATTGGTAGAAATTCAACTAAAGAAATCTTCAAACTAACTTATCCATATTCTCCCTACAGCTCTTTGTTGTTTGTCTCCTACTAAAAAACCCATAGATTATATGATATTGCTTTTTAGTTGTTTTATACTCAAAGCTAGATTCAATTATGCACATTACCAACATGTTTCAAAGCAACCAGTCATTTTTTCAACACATTCCACTAATTCAAATTATAATTCATATATAAAGATCACCAACCTTTCACAACTGACTAAACAACACAGACGAAAAAAAAAAAAAAAAATGCCAAATCTCAGAAAATTTGAATGAACTTAACATCTTGATACAAAACTCAAGCCATTTTTTTCTGTTGCACACTAGTCGAGCACAAACCCTAAAAGCTGGAGTTTTGGTTTCTGGAGAGATCTGAGAATCGGGCCCCTCATTGGTCCGTCGAACCAGCGAAATGCGAGGAAAACACTGCCGAATTAAACCAGATCAGCGTCCAAGTGCCGATGGAGCGACGGAATCTCGCAAGTTGAATCCACGGGGTGTCATCCATATTTGTTGAGGTGGGTGCGGATCACGTCGGCGTAGCGAGTGTTGATGGATTTGTGGGCTCTCATCGTCGTCAGGGAGCCCTGATGTGGTCTAGTGTGGTTGTAGTATTGCTCCGCAGCCATCTGCATCACAATCCAGATGTGTAAAGACATCGAAGTGTGTCCCATTAATGCAGCCTGTGCCGCGGAGTGCAAAACCAGCGGTGCTTTCTGGTTCAAAAGCTGGTGATAGCATCAGAACCATGCTATCGTGGTAACTACAACTGGGGTTCTTTTAGAAGATAGAAACACTATTCTGTTCCATCACAACACCTTTCATGAGTTCGAGGTGGCTTTAGGGTTTCCATATATGGGGCAAAATTCCACAGAAGGTGTTCCAGCATTGGGAAAGATGTGGGTGATGTGTTTGATATGATTTTTTAAACTCTGCAGAACTATATATTGAGGTTGTTCGAGTTGTCTTACTTTGCCTTCCAATGAGCTCCCTGGTTGAAAAAATTTCTTTGTCCCTCGTCCTTCTTGCTACACGAACACACAAAATCGATACGTGGTTATTGGTGACCCTGTGCTAAGCAACTCCTCTCAAGCACAAATGTAAACCTATGCAATGATCTGCGTTCTTTGAGAATGGCAACAGGCGGTGAGAATCTGTACATCGCAGTGTAGCTACCATGTGAAAAGGAATTTCTGAAGGTAATTGGTGGTGTGGACTCATCTGCTAAAAAATGGTGGAAGTGTGGAGAGGTTCCAAACGGCTAAAGAGAGGTAGAGTTCACCAAGACACTGCGGAATTCTAGGTTCAGTCCGGCGACTAAGACAATCCGAATCGGCACGAGTGATTACAAAGGAGACGCAGCCGGCTCTGTTGGTGTGGCGATCGACCTTTTTGATTTCTTCCATCCACGGTGGCCTGTACGCATACAAATCTTTAGCAACTGCCGGATCTTCGAAAGTCACATTGCCTCCGTCGAACAAGTTCTTCGCCATGCCCCCATATGCAGCCATTGCAGCACAGTACGTTTCCAAATCTTAAAGCCTCAACAGCTCTTCAGCATCAGTGATAAGCCGGAGAAGAAGGTGGTTTGTGGTAGGAAGTTTTTTGAAGGGGCTTCAAGGTGTAGTGCGCAGAAGAGGATGCTCAAACTCCGCAAGAGCAGTTAGTTGGCAACATATCCGTGACTTGTCCATCCGATGAGCGCCAGTAGACTACAACGTCTGAGCGGGCAGTTGGTTGCATCTTGAAAAGGTTATAGACTAATTTTAGTGGCGAACCGACGTCTCTGTCGCATTCTATCCCCCGAACACAGAACTGAAAGTTTAGAATTTCAGAAGAGCATCACCGTTTCCATCGACTGCGGCACTGTTCAGGCGGCTTTCAATTCCAACAGCTCTCCACATCCCTCAGAAAAAAAATTTACCAGAAAACCCAGATCTGAAGAAACGTAGCAGAAACAGGCTATTTACGATGCCATAACTGTCAAGCAACTCATTGGCAAACACAAGGACCGGAGAAACACAGAATGAACCATAATATTGGAGCTTAGTAATGCATGACTATAGAATTCGCTGAAACAGCCCTCCTTTGTCGGGGTTACCATCACTTTGATAGGCGAGAGGTATAAACACCGTGAGGTGTGAAACAAGGCTTACGGCTCTTGTTGAGCTTACTCGTACCAAGGGACCTCATAATTTACAATTAACTCGGCCATTCCACCAAGCCGCTACACAGCTACATTGATGCTTCTGGTCTCGAGTGGTAAGTTACAGAAACTAGAAGCGAATCGCTACAAATCTATGCCGTAATTGAATCTATGGCATGCTGGCAGTAACCTATGGTCATTGATTGATATACAAAGTATTGATTGCTACGAGAGCTTTGTCGATTGCTGGAGAACCGATTGTTTACTTACTGGGTGGACCGTCGCACAATGTGTCGTCTCTTCCAAAGTTCATACATCACCGTGTGAAAGGCATCGTACTCTTCTGCCGGAGCATGCCACTGGAAGTGCTTCCGCGCCAAGAGCACCTGGCGATGGAGCTCGGCGTATTGCTCGTCGGTGACGGCTTCCAAAGTCTTCTTGAGCAGAGGGATATCCAGAGAGGAAACCACAATGGAGAATTTAGTCCAGTCTAGGATATCTTGGAAGGGCAGGTCGTAATGGTTCGCGATCACCACCGGCACGCAACCGTAGTACATGGCGTCTCCGAGACGCGCCGTGTTCACCTCGAATCCTTTGGCGTGGAGGCAGAACTTGCTGGTCAGCAGAGCTTCCGAATAAGGATATGGAACACGACCCTTGTGTACTAGTATTTTAGTGTCGTTAGCCCATGTCCGTTCAAGATCCTTTCGCACAGGGGAATTGAGAGCGCCTGCGAAGAATGCCAATCTTTTTCTGCATGACAATGCACCGGTTTGAGAGTGAGTCATTTCAGTACCATTGTGAGCTGTTCAGCAGATTTCGGGCAACTCAGTAAGCTGTAAAAGAAGTTGGGGTTTACGAGCTCACCTCTGCGTAATTGTCCTAACTTCCTCAGGTTCTTTACCGAGTCGTGGCCAGATTTGCGGCACTGAAGCATCCTTGTGTGTGATGTAAGAGGGGAGGAAATAGCTTGCAGGGCAGAGCAGCTGGATTGCGTTCTGTCGGACGTCAGGCACTCTGTCCATAGCGTTCCGAGCAATTGAGTGACAGGACAAATAAAAGTGGTCCGCGCCGTTGCTGCGGTTCCAGTAGCTCCATTGCGAACGTACATCTGTGATATAATTTGCACAAAAGCTTTGCAAGCCTCCAACGTTGATACGCTTATCCATCCGAGCCTTTGTAATGGAAACCGGCATGAAGAAAAAGTCGGCCTCGGATGCAGTTTTAGTCAAGAAGCTACTCGTCAGTAGTGATTGCTGGAAGAACTCCTCACTTGCGTAGTTCCCTGAAGGTACCTTGTTTCCTGGCTCGAAAATCATGTGAAATGGATCCTTGCGGTCGTGAGGATACACGAAAATCCGTAATTTGCGCTTCATTTCGGCGTAATCCGACTCAAATATTCGACGGGAATGGTAGGGGCCGTTGTCTTCATGGACACCTGATAAATCACAGAAAGAATATTTCAAGGGTTGTAGAGTTGGGATCAAACACAATTAAGAAAGTTGCAGTCGTTACCATACCTCTGAGGTACTCTAATTTGATGTTACTAACCTGTCTTTGTTAGTTTCCCAGCAAGTTGTTCCAAGAATGCAATGGCATCTGGCAGTTTGTTCTTCTCTGCGTGTCCGTTGTCAAGGGCTACTTTTTCCTCGGAATTGTCATTCTCTTCTTTGTCTTCCTCTACTTCTTCCTTACCGTCACCAAGTTTTACCTCCATGTTTGTCATTTTCGGCATTACTTCGCCAAGCTGTTCCTCATTTTTCCATATTTCCTCAATCTCTGCTCTTTTGTCACCCACGTTGGTGTCTACCATACTTCCTTCTTTCTCTTCACTATGGTCGTCTACTATCTTTTCCTCCAAGTCCTCCAAGATCTGGTCATGTTCGCTCTCATTTGCTTGTCGTCTCAATTCCCTCACGATTGTGCCTTCTCCATTGGCTTTCGTCTCACTTTCACCGAAGAAAGCAGCAGAATCTCGGTTTGGGTGGACGGTGTGATGATCAACGTACATAACGGTTGCTGTGCTATTGAACAGGTACATGAAGCACCATAGCAGCCGGGTGGCAAGCAGCAACGTGCAAAACACAGTCACAAGCAATAGGAAGACACCTCGTCCTGGTTTTGAATTGCTGCCGTTGCGCTTCCGAGTTCGTCCTAATTCCGAAAACCAAGTGCCACCATCTTCCAACAGTCCTGGTCTAGCCATCTAGGCTGATTCCAGGTATGTCTCTACCTCTGCACAACCTACTGATTACTCTCCGAAGCCTTCAATCTTAAAATTGCTGTTGTCTCTACTTAGAACACCTTTCACCGGTGGAGCTGGAAAAATTGTCGGTAATTTCCCTCCACTCTGTAGAAGCAAAGAGAATTGTCGACTCCAGAGCGATCAAAAACGAGTTATGAAGCACTTGAATTGCAGAAGTATTGATGGTGGGAACACAAGACCAATTTATGACGCAACCGCACTAACTCAGAGGGCAGAATCTTCGAGTGACGAGATGAAGTAAGATCCGTAAAATTGAAGAATTTTCGGTTTGGGTCGAATTAGTGGAGGTTTCGCCAGACTCCAAACCCGGGAGAGACTCCACACCTTGAAATCACACCAGCAGAGCAACGACGGACTGTTAGAACACACAAGACATACCTCGAACAATGAAATTCACTGAAAGAAAAACACAGTGGCCGAGAGTATCCTCAGGTGTCCTCTACCTTCCCACATCCAGACGTCCAAATTGGCTTGAATCTGTGCAGCAGCGCGGCCAACTAGTGGAAAACCACGAGCTTCCCTCCAACTACACCAACATCCTCTCAAAATTACATGTGGGCAGAAAAGTCCTCACAGCTACAAAAAAAAAAACTCTTGCATCCGGAACTACCCAGTGGAAACTTCTTCACAGACGAGGTTCTCCTGTCCATCCCACGGAATACCTTTGGGAATCTTATGCTAGTAGATCAATTAAAAACCCTAAAGTTCAGTTGTAAACTGGAGAACCGCCACATGTGAATTCCCCCCGAACCTGCAACACATACCACCAGGTTTGCAAAACCGGGAGACCTAATCAGAACCTCATAGACCAGGTGGAGCAATCGCCTCCCATCAGCTGCATGCGTTTAGTTTCCCAACCCGGATGTGACGCCGGATGACAACGAGACACTCAACGGGACCAAGAGTGGGGTCAGCCGCAATCCCTCGTCACATGTACCGCTCTTCGTCGTCCATGTGCACAATTTTTTCTACAGTCACGTCTTTTGATCCCTCATGCAAGATTTCCAACGCATGGACCGCCTCCTGGCCCCCACTACCAACTCCTGCACAATGTTTGATACCTTCACAGGTTGTGGTTCGACGTTTCTAACGCTCGTGTTTCTCATCAAGGGAGTGGTGAGGTGGAAGAAGCAACCGATGACGTCGCTGGAAATGTGCGTTAGTTGGCACGGCGGCGCACAGGTCTATCAGCTTGCCAGTCACGGCGTGCTACAGTGCCAGCCATTGACCCTCAATGTGTAGAGCAGTAGATATTGTGCACATCGCAGGACTTCGGTGACCTTGTCGCCTCTGACTGTCGTCAATCAAGCTAATCAGGCTTCTTCCCAGCAATTTGTTTTCCGCTTACAATCCTCTATCGTGTGAACACTTTCTTCCTGATCGGGAAGGCCTACAGCAACAATTTGAGTTTCTTAGTAGGTGCTCAAGGTTCCCATATTCCGAGTACTTTAACCATTATCATATTTGACTTTAAGAAGTGGGAGCAAGGACCCACTTCACTATTCTTTGCCATGTCAAGTATAGATCTATTGATGACCTTCGATCAAAGGTCATGTGAAGATAGATTCTGAATCCACCACGACTCGCTGAAGAGGCTAGTAGTTACCCAACATCTCCAGTTGGGCAGAGAGTGCTATTGTTCAGATAGCAAACGGCTAACCCCTAGGAAAAGGCACTGTTTAATTGCCTCTTCCAAATGAGGGATGTAATTTTTTATGTTAAACACGTTACAGAGAAAAATAGAAAACTACTCTTGGTAGACCACATCACTGACACGTGAAGTTATTCTCAATTCTCCTCTAAATGCCTAATTATATCCAGAACCATAGCACCCAAAGTCATCGTGGTTGCAACACGATGCAAACAGGATATCCTAGACGTTGCGCTCATGGACTACCCATCTTTGAATTTCGATGGCTCCCATTAAGCCCAAATTACTGCTGAGAATAATCCCCTGTCCTTGATATCAAACCCAAACTAATCTCCGAGTCCGAGGCACAGTCGATTTGGGCATGTGAGCCACCTATTACGAGCATCTTGAGTATGTGGTCCTTTGCTCGTTGATTCCTTGCGCCAGTTTATATATTTCCTAAACCCTAAATACGAACTTAATCTTAAACTTGAGTCTTCTTCCATTCAGAGAAAATTGATGCCTTACACATTAATAATAATAATGATAGTAAGAATAATCCAAAAGATTGACTTAAGCCTAGACTAACAGTCCTACAAAACTCAATTTCTCGACGTAAAAGTAGAACTATACTTGACATGGCAAGAAACACGCTAAAAAATGAATCGATTCATGAAGAACATCTGATACTTCACATGTTCTGCTGAAGGTGTAGTAAGGAGTCCTTGTCTCAACAACTTAATTTTAAAGATTTTGGTGTGTTGTAACTCAAAACACGTTCACAAATGACCACAATGAAAGAGAGTCTCCTATATCTTTTCTCGCAGTCGGAAACTATGTTTCCGGAAGTTCCATTCGCCGAACTAATGGTATCTGTATGCGATGAAGTCATAAATGCTAATTTTTGACTTATACTCCTCATTGAACTTTGTAGAGTAGGTTGTGACTTTTATTCCCTTCGATACCCAATTCTAATCATGCCCAGAGCCAGCTCTAAGAGTCAATGCTTGACAGCTCTCAAACAAAGTCCACAGAGCCTTTAATGGAAAACAAAAAACACGGAGACTACAGAAGCGTTGAGGTTTGGTGGTCATACAGGTGGCATTAGCTTGTCCCCTTTTCTCTCAAAAGCAAGTATAGCGTGAACAGCTGAGAAAATGCCAAGACTCAAACGCCAGTTGAATATGGTGTATAACATGCTGGAGATCAACCAGATGATAGCCATTATATTGCGAGAAAGGGTCTCGCTATGGTACCGCTTCGTATATCGTGCCATGAACCTGATTAGATGCGCTAAACTTGGAGCCTTATTCATTGCCGCATAAGTGCCCGTTTCCTGGAAATAATTTTTACTTCAACTTGGGAATAGTCAAAACTGACAGAGACTGAGCACCTTGGACGCCTGAGTTGCATTCTGATCACTCAATCCGCACTGTCAAGTGCGAAGTAACTGTCGCAAACAATTTTCTAGGAGGTGGTCGGTCGGACAACAACCCCAGAATATAGAAAACTGATGCTTCTTGCGAAGAATCAAGTTCACTTTGAGAGAAGTGGGCCACTTTAGTTAAAGCAGACGATGATATAAAATTAAGCTAGTTGGATGGTAGCACGTTACCATTGGCAGGTACGCATTTGCAAAGACAGTTCCTCGGAAACTCTACGGCAATCGCTCGACGGATTGATGAGTACTCAGACGTCATATCCACCTGGATTTGTATACTCGCTTGAACACTTCTGAAAAGCATCTAGATGCAGATCACTACAATACCCGCAAAAAGTTGCCGTATGCTCTAGGATGGTGCAAAATGTTAAGTAGCAGGAGGTGGAAGCGCCCTCCATTGCTCTAATCATCAGTGCTTGAGAAGGAATTATTTGTCACGATGTTAATGACGAGAATTAACTGTTAGAAAGCAAGTACTATCGTTGTGCATACTACTACTTAATGTTGCACGTGGTAGAAAATTAAAGAGAAAAGTGATGTCATAGTTTTGACTAGTACTAAAGAGTGCGTAGACTGTACTTGTGGCAGTTGGGGTGGTCAACGTCTACTTACAGTTGAAGCATTTACCTCACCCAGATACCACCTGGATTTCGAAGCTTAAAGGTTGAATTTGTTGTTGAAGGGACAAAGACACCATTGTGAAGTTAAAGGTCTTTTTTTCTGAAAATAGCGACAGAAATGTATCTGTGAAACTTGGCACGATGGCGGCACTTCACTTGACTTAAAAAGCATCATCGAGCTACGGTGTTCCTTTTCTCTGCCAACTTGAATGCAAGAAACGCTTCATGTCTTGTGAGCACGAGTTAATTGCAAAAAGCACTTTACAATCACCAATACGAGAAAACGTGAATTTGTAAAATGATAGGACAGTACCAGAAATTGTGTTCAACAACATCATCAAAGCTTCACTCTCACGACATCAAATTAATTCAGCCACGTAAAACTCGTAATGTTAGCTCTTGATTGGAGTGTCAACATCTTGTTTTGAAGCCTGAAATGCTTATCGCTGTCCACAAAGCTCTCTAAGTAGGGTGTGTTGTGATTGACAAAAGCATCCTTGACCTAAAAAATACTAGTTACAAATTTAACTTCAATTTTCAGGTGGTCAATATCATTCGGACAGATCAGGTGCAGGTCTGAGTTCGAGCATTCAGGCAGGAGCTCTTACATCTTAGACCTCTACAAAGAGCATGTTCCTGGATGGAAAGGCTACCTTAATTCGGTGATAATTCACACAGTTGAGCCGGTATTCCGCAACACAATCAGTATGCAGATGAGGCCTAATCCAATACTGTCAGAGATCTAATCACTTTTAATAACGATTAAGAACAAAAGATATCTATCTACAGCTGCATTCTTCACAGGCCCATCTTCACTACAGACAGACCCCTTTGGGTCAACATTAAGGAACCCATGTCCAGCTTTCCCCAAAGTATTACAGCGAACTAGTGTAGCTATGGTTTCATGGAAACTTGCTACTGGAGAGCCACCCTCAAAAGGATGGGTTAGGTCTGATAAGCAGGAACTCTCTGAGTTGAGAAAGCTGATAAAATTGCAGCACCAGGTTCTTCACGGCAATAACAGCCTCTCTCTCAACAGTAGAGTATTACTGAAAGGCCTCATAATCAACTATAGGAAACATATTATGTTACTTTATTTGCAGAAATAGAAGCTCAGTTCGACGGTAAAAGAACGGAGAAATTTTTTGTTCTCACAAGTATCTGAGGATTAATGGATTAATAAATGAGGAACACGTGTCCATTCTCCAGAGGAACTATGACCTAGGGGAAGATGGAAATGATGTGATATTGTGTGGAGAATAATAAATATGGAGACCAGCGGCTTCTCCACCTTGCTTTGTTCTTTTTGTTTTTTAAATAAAGTGTTTCTTTTTTTTGTTTGTTCCAAATTTTTTTGTATTGTTCATAACTTTGATTCCTTTCTTGTTGCTGCCAATAGTTGCAAGAATTTCAACAGGAGATGAGTGCTTGATTTTGATCTTGATTTTTAAAATTTTAATTTTTTTAAAATTTCTGTGTATGTGTGTTGGTATTACTTTCTTTGTGCAAAAATGTTCCGTTTGTTTGTGGTTTGTGTTTGGCATAATCTTTTGTAGTAGCATATTCCTCATAACTAACACTCCAAACAAACATCAACTAGGTGTTTTGGGACCATGTTCACCAGCAACAAAGTGTGGTTTGTAAGTGGTTGTTTCCTCTTTGTTATGACTTTTTGTGAGTATGGTTTGAATGAATGCTGTTGTAAATTGAATTGGTGTCAGGACATGGATGGTAGTGTGAATTATAAGTTAATAATTATAACAATAATATTAGTATTGAAATTGACCTATAAATGATTTGTACTTATGTGTGATAAACATATAATGTGTACAATTCATTTTTATTTTTTATTTTTATTCGGTGTTTTCCCTTCAATTGTTAAATAAAAACATCATGCACAGAAGTAACATGTATTACATTCACATTAAAAAATTCATGCTTTTAAATCTCTAATATGCATTTGTTGTTTTACATGAGGTTATCTCATTATCATATAAAGCATTTGTTGTTTTAAGTAAGATTATCTCTTTATTATGTATTGCACATGCACATGTAAAAATTCTATTTAAACCTTTGTAGCCAACAAATTATGTGTCATAAAAATTTATTTTAAAGTGGATGAAAACATTCCAGATAATAGAGTCTCATATCAATGATGGGATTTCCAAATATGCTATGTCGTTTTAGATTGACTAAAATGCCAGATTTTTTTAATATTGCATAAATTTTTAAATTTGTTTGTTTGATTCTTAAAAAGTCTACTTTAAAATATAATATAAATAAATATCATAATATAAATATTATAGTATTTAAACTCTAAATTATTTGGATTGCATTCTATGAAAAAATAAAATAAAAATTTGCACCATTAAAGATAAGATATTTTGTATATGCTTTTAATTTTAATAATTTTAACAATAGATAACATGATGTATATGTGTGTGTGTATATATATATATATATATATCTCTATATAAATGTATAAAAATTATTTTAGGTAATTCTAAAGATATACTTCATAATAATTTAAAATAATATTATTACTTTTGTTATATTTAAGCTCTATACTTTAATCTTTTAGTATATTAGTTTATAAAATATAAAAAATAATAGAAATTAAACAATCAAAAAATCTAAATGCACTTCCTTCTTTAAGATAACTTTTTGCCTACACTAAAACAAATCCAACTTATAGCTTTGGATTATCTTTATTCAAAAGAACTAAAATAATTATTAATATTTAAACATACAATGGTAAAATCAATAGAAAAATAGTAGAAGAAAGACTTGTATTATAAATTGCCTTATATCCTCTAATAAATTTTATATTTTATATTATAAAATCTTAAATTAAAAATTATTGTAAGATAACATGTCTTTTAATTGCTATTTTAAAATCTTTATTTCTTTTATTTCTCACAGAAGCTATTAAACTAATTATATCTTCTATTGATATAAATATGTTTTAAAAAAATTAGTAGTAATGATATTTTTTTAAAAATAATAATAAAATAAAAAATAAGATATTAATAAAAAAATATTTTAAAGTAATAATAATATTTTAAAGTAATAATACCATGGATTAATTAATTTTATTACTTAAAAATATTATTACTAAATAAAATTACCAAATAAGATATTAATAATAAAATTATAAATTTTCTTTAAATAATCTAAGATTTTTATAATAATTTTAAATATAATTATAAAATATATTTCTAAATACTATTTCTATAATTACCTATCTTATATAATTTTATATTCAATTAAAAATATATTGAAGGTTATTTTATCTACTTATATTTCTTAACAAATTTAAATTAATCCATGATATTGTGTATATTTATATCAAATATTAATTAAATAATTTTTTAAAATTTTAATTTTTTTTTTGAATTATATATATATATATATATATATATAGAATAGAAATATCAACTTTAGAATTTAATCTTAGAAGATAATTTATTATTTTTACAAAGCATCTCTACTTGTAGTGCAGCAAGTAGACACATTGTGGATAGAAAAAGAACATCACATATACTTATATTAGACATATTTATGTAAATATACTTTAAAAATGAAAGAAAACTATAAGGATCAATATTTTATTGTGTGCCATGCCAAAGTGTAAGATTAAATCCCTTGATATAGTCTAATAGAAATTCTATAAAAATAGGATAATTAAAAAAATATTTAATTTGTCAATCTTATAAGTATTATAAAGATTGTGACTATATGATTGCTCTAACTAAAATAGAATATTAGAAAATAAAAGATTTATAATTAATTTAAAGTATATGACATAGACTTAATTATTGTTTTGTTATGATTTTAGATATAACAATTTAAATTTTTATTGTGAATATTATGTAGACAAAACAATATATATTTTGATAAATATGTTTAGATTTTTTTTACATCACTTTTAAATTTTTGCAAAACCATCTTTTAAGGGTGGATTTCACACAAATTTTTGGAGATAACACAATTTATGCTATGTAGGAAAAAAAATAAATTTTATCTCATATTTTCTTCTCATGACTTTTTGGTTGATCTTGTTAAATAAATAGCCAACTAAGAGAGACTTCTCAATTTCAACCAATCACAAACTTAAATAGTTGTGACCTCTCAAATAGTTGTGACCTCTCCCCTTCTCCCCTAATCCTAAAGACCCCTAAGTTGAACTCAGCCAACTCTATGTTTCCATTATATCCTAGTTTGTCATAGTATAGGTGAACAGTTCAACAAATTAATATACAAATATGACAGTCTGACAACTTCGCTTACGCTCAAGTTTGTACAACAATGTCGTGTGCAGATAGTCTCCATAAAGATCAGATACACTACTCTTTCAGATCAACTGTAATACGTAGAATCCAGAAATACATCAGTAAAAGGAATATCCTTTGATGTCCCCCTACTATGTACCAAATTTTCTACACAGGTTATCAATATAAGAAACATACTATTTGCGTTGTTTAACCACTGCTAGGTAGTAAGCTTCTGATTAAAACAAGATGCATACAGCTTGCTGATTTCAATACTTTTTCTTAATTTTGAATGGAAATTGTTTGCCAAACGGCATTTAGAAATATAGCCTTTACTCTAATTGCTCCGTAAATGTGCTGCGAGCTATCCATGTCATGACTTGGGGGCAAGTTTGTTCATTTAATTCAACCGTGAGTAAAGTCTCAAAAAACGAGAAAAATAGTCTCAGCAATTGCGTTTTATTTGTGTCTGAAGGCTCGCCTTATGATCCAGACGTACAACAATTGAAGGACAACGACACATTCTATTCAATCCTCACTATTGCTTACAGAGTTAATAATTTGGCCGCTATTCTTGGAGGAAAATAGAACAGTGGGGAAACTTAAAAACTGCAGGTTCTCCTTTGCATAGGCCTTTAGAGGTCCATCAGCATTGAACTTGCCAACCTGTTCCATTGCATATCAAAGCCAGAGTAAGACATTCCAGTGAGTTTAACAATCTCATGTGCTACGAGCAAGAATTGCTTACAAAATGATCACTATACAAAGGATAAATTGCAAGATTTTAAAAGATTATGGGTTAGCTGAAAAATTATACTGAGCATTTATAGGCTTTGTATTTGAGATGTAACAATCTTTAAATGATTCATTCATGGTCTGCAACAGGGTTCACTCAAGTCAGCGCCGACGTTTCTGTTCCACTGTAATTTTGGAATCAGTTTCTGAGATAAGTCTCGATTTACCTGAGCATTACTTTGGACAGTAACAACAGAGTAACGATGGTAATGAAAAACTGGACAGTGAATGCTGTGTCACTTGTCTAGCTGAAAGAGAAATTTCAGACAAGAAAAATAAACCTGAGTGAAGGAACACCAAGGTGTATACAATACTAGTGACGACTCCTCGCGGTCTTCACCATTCACAAAGAATTCTGTCTTCTCGTCCTAAAAGCACCACATTGTCATTTGTAAAAAGATCGCCAACTTGAGTTTCCTCTACAAGAGAACTTGTAGGCTCGGTCAATGTTAGCCTGCAATTCAAACCAGTGAAACTTTACTTGATTGCATACACAAAGAAAGGCTCTAAGCCAGTTCGGCTTGAAAACACAGTACTAATAGCGCCCATTGACACTTCATCGGAGGAGAGCAGTATCCTATGTCACTTGAATAAGCCCAATATTGAAGTCCAGTCTTGAAAGACCAGTTAGATCCCATTGTCAACTGTACAGATTATCACCGAAACTGAGGCAAAGTTCACACGAATTTTCAGAACGAAATTTATTTTGAAGGAAAGGTGTTTCCTCTTAACCTTGTAGAGGCCGCACTATTTAGTCATGGCATCCTCCGACCACCACCTGCCTTCTCTTTCATGCTGTTCAGGCAGCACTGGTCTTGTGCATGACTCACACCCAATGGACAAGATGATGGCAATACAGGAATCGTTTCTAAGTGATCATAAACAAAAACAGTAATATAAACATATTTAAGAAAGGAACCAAACAATCAAATCAACAATCATCTTGTGTAGAAGTGATAAGCAACGACTGCAAATTGAAGGCTTCAGGCTTCCCCAAATTCTTAATTCATTAAAGAAAGTGCTAAACAGTGATCTCTCTTGAAGAAGAGAACAAGCTGGTTCCAGCGATTGAACATTCTCATTATCAAACAACGTGACACCATGTCGAAAGTTCAGTTCGATGCTAACCTGAAATCAATAGCCATGTCATCACCGAACATAGAAAGAGCTTTGTCCATCATTTCCAGTGAGAACACCGAGTCTAATTCTTCTGCCAGCTCAGGGTTGACCACAGTGCTTGGAAAAAGCTCTGCACAGGAAAGTAAATATACAAGGTCACAATTCTGCAATGCTGAATACTTCAAAAGCACAGTCCCTCAAGCTGGTACCATTCTACCCTTTCAAAGTCGGTTCTCTTGCTATAAGAGAATCATAACACCGTTGCTTGGCACCCCCACAAACCGAGCACAATCCTCCATAACTCTACAAACACCAGAAGCAACCCACGTCACTATCCACTTGTACAAGCCACTACATTACCTGCAAATCACACCATCCTCAACCACAATCCCGCACCATACCCCAAGCAAAAACCCAATACGACACCCTCATTGTATAATCCAGCAGTTGATACACAAAGGCTATTCTCATGAAAACAGCCACGCCATCCAGTGTGTCATGAAGACGACGCCGAAGTAGACGCCATGGCCGCTGAAGGAGCAGCAACCACCGCCTCTAGTGTCACAAGCTGCGCAGCCATGAATCTCTCACCTCTCACTCCCACAACATGAGTTTAACCTAATCACTCTAACATACATGATCAGTAAAGGTTGTACAATCCATAATCAATCATTTTTTAATATTTTTAATCTAGATAAAGTTGAGGATTTCATTTACATTTCAATACACAAATCAATAAAATTATGCATAAAAAAAAAAAAGAAACAAATAGAAGAGATAAAGAAAAATATGTAAGTGGTTGTATTAAGGTACAAAAATTATTTATGGAATGTAAAAAAGAAAGATTGACATGATTAAGAATGAATAATTTTACTTATTTATTTCTTTTTAAATTATTATTTATATTCATTTCTAAAGTTTAAAGCTTGTTGTTTAAGTTTGTTGGTATTAAAGCGCACACACATAAGAATGATTGCACAAGTACAAAAGATACAACTTAAATGCAAAAAAAGATTTTGAATTTAAAAAACAAGTCAAATTTGTTTTCTACTTGTATTTTTTTAACCACCTGTCTTAGCCACCTATCAATCTGAATTGTCATTGATCCAAATTAAAATAAATCTGATATTTTAATATAAAATAAAATCTAAATTTAAATAAATTTAAAAATCTATCTATAATTATTTATAAATATAGTTATTAAAAATTAAATTAATTTTTTAAAAAAAGATGATAGCAAGACATCACACATAAGTTAATGGGACATTATTTTCTAGTTTTAATAGCCTTTATATATAAAAGTGTATAAAGAGTTTCTTTTCTTATCAAAAATACATCTCATCTGCTAAATCAATCACTCTTACTTACACTTCTTTCATTTCCAATCATTATTCTTAATATCATTTATTGGATTTTATAAACTTGCTAAAAAAGATCTACAAATATGGCACATGTGCACATTGTAGATAGCAACCTGATTACAATATCTATAGTTTCTATGCTTTGGATTATTATCCTTATCTATCAATTCAAATTCAGAAAGATCTCTATATGTTAAACTTTTAGAAGGTCGTCTACAAGTGCAGAAATGCACTAAATCAAAGATTGTATTTACAATATTGAAATCCAATATAGTAATTGTTTACTTTAGATTAGCTTGTTGGTGGCAAAACAAATTCTTATGTCTTTCCATAATTTTGGTGAAAAACTCTTATAGGTTTGCATTTGTTATTTTTGGTGTCTTTGTTTCATAGAAGTTGAGATAACAAAAACGAGTTTGCATAGCCATTAATATTGGTGAAAGTCTGTCACCTCAATCTCCTATTTTTGCCTATGAATCTGCTTAAAGGCGTGCACACAAGGTATGCCAAGCATTTTTGACAATATATTTATGCAATAATCCATATCATCATAAGATCAAGATTTATCGTATTGTTTGAGTGCTTATTGGAGTATTTTGGTAGTTAAAATCTTATAATCTAATTGAAAATGCATAATAAAGAAGGAATTGTGACTATACCTCATTTAATACACTTTTAGTAGTATATCATCTTATAGTAGATTTATTTTTTGCTTGTTCAAGATATGTGATTTTACCTTAAAGCTTTTTAGATGATAACATGTTTTTTTTGAAGATTTACAAGTTTTAATTTCATTTGCACTACTATTAAGAACATATACTTCAAAAGTTTATAAAACTTTCTAGAACATTTTAGAGATTTTTTAGTTAGTGAAAGTTGCTTGAAAAGCTTCCTAGTGGATAAAAGTAGCTCAAAAAGCTTCATAATTAGTAGAAAAAGCTTGAAAAGCTTTCAAGTTAGTAGAAGCTATTCAAGAAGCTTCTTAATTTGATAGAAGCTGCTCAAGAAGCTTTTTAGACATGAATATATATTGGAGTTAAGATTAAAGAGTTTTTTAGTTTCAATAATGCATCTCTTGAAATTTTAGCTCATCTTTCTTGGTGTTGTTTGTATACTCATTTAATTAATTCAAGTCTTTATTAGTTTCTTCTTGAAACCTTTTTCTGATTCAAATCTCTTATTTTATATTCTTATATCCTTGATAGTTTATAAAAACTACCTTCATCTTCAATATCAGAGTTGAATCTTTCTTATTAAAGAATGGATTATCTCTTTTTTAAAGATATATTAGTGCTTTAGAGGTTGCAAATTATCTTCCTCTAAATTAATATTATTTTTTTTATAGATTCATTTTTTTTTTTCTTAGAATGGCTAGAGATCAAAACATTAATATGATTAAATCTTCTGAGTCCAAGTTAGATACCATCATAAGTACTTTTATTATTTTATTTGCTAAGACTGCGGAGATTGATGAGTTATTACAAAACTTCATAACAACACAACATCGGAAGTACCACAACCTAAACTACATCCACTTCCAATTTTTGTATTTGAGAATGCACTACTATCTATGTTGTGCCAAAAAAATCCAGCTATTCAGCAATATAAAGAGCCTTAAGTTAGTCTTCTAAAGAAATATAATGATACACATTCAAAGTTTTGAAGGTTTGTTGTTCAAATTTGATTGATAATGGTTCTATAACCTAATACTTATGTGAAAAAAGAATCAGGGGTTGGATTAGTTGATACCTTGTTTATGGAGCAAGCATTATCATAGTTTGCTTCTTTATTTGAAAAAAAATCACCAATTTTAAGCAACTTTGAAGTTTTTATAGAAACATTTACAGAAGCATTTGGAGAATATGACAAGACTTGTTAGACAACAACTAAGATCCAAGCATTGCAATAAGAGGTGCACTTTGTATTAATCTGTATATCCAATTTTAAGCAACTAGCATGTAATATCAATTGAAATGAAAAAACATTGATGAGTCAATTCTATTGGAAATTAAGAGAAAATATAAAATATTTGTTATTATCACTTTAAGATCCAAAATCACTGAATGAAGCCATCAACCAAGCTATAAAATGTGATAATTGACTATTTCAATGTTGTTAAGATCAACGTTCATAGGCTTCAACAAGACAACATGCAATTTGATACATTCCTACTACATTAACAAATAATCTAAATTCATATTTAAAAATAGAAGATATATAATTTGATGCAATATATTTAAAATTTCTAAATTCATAAAAAAAAAAGCATTAGATGGAAGAAGGTTTATATTTATATTGTGGCAAGAAAAGCCTCAAGGCTCACAATTGACTAAAGAAACAAAATCAATATATTACCAAAATTAAGAGTATAATTGTTTAAGAAAACAAAGATATTCAGCCATAATATGGACCATATGGCTAGACAATTTAATATTATAAAATTATTTAGGTTCTTCTCTTTCTACTCAACTTGCTTCTTGCTTTACAATTCTTTTGTGTTTTGGCCCTTGGAAGCTTCAAACGATTATCTTACTGGATTCAAGGGCGTCTATTTGTTTTTTAGATGAGGCGTTTGTTAAACTTTATAAAATTCTTCTAGTACAAAAATCCAAACCTATTCATATAGAAGTAATAGATAGACAACTCTTATCCTTTAGTAGTATCACCCATGAAACAACGCCTATAGAAATATTATTTAAAGACCATAGCAATCAAAGTGTGTTTAATATTATTAAGATTCCTTCAAATCTTGTTATTCTGTGATTTTCTTGGTTGAAAAAGCATAATCCATCTATAGATTGGAAGTCACAAAAAATAACATTTTCAATAGAAATCAGTACAAAAAAACTTTGTAAAAAGTTACAAATTCGTAAGTCTTATTTATTAATAAAAAGGCCTTTATAAGATTGGCCAAAGAAGATACATCATTTGTTATTTATGAAACTCCAACTAAAGAAGATATGACTTTATTGGCAAGTATTCTAAAGTAATATAATAAATTTTAAGATGTTTTGTAGAAAAAGAATGCTGATATATTACCAAAACATTGACCATACAATTGTACCATAGATCTTCAAGAAGGAACGCAACCATCTTTTGGCCTAATTCATAACCTTTTTCAAAAAAAGCTTTTAACATTGAAGGATTATATTGATAAAAACCTGGCAAAGAACTTTATTAGGCATTCAAAATCTCCAACAAGTACACTTATACTCTTTGTGAAGAAAAATGATGGTTTCTTTGCATATGTGTATTGATTATTGAAAATTGAATAAAATAATAGTGAAGAATCATTATCCACTATTTTTAATCTCAAAACTTTTGAAATAACTTGGCCAATCTAAGATCTATATTAAAATAGATCTTTGTGGAGTATATAACTTGGTACAGATTATGAAGAGAGATAAATAGAAGACCACATTTTGGGCAAGGTATGAACATTTTGAAACTAATGTCATGCCCTTTGAATTAACAAATGTACTTGCTATCTTTTAGTATTTAATGAATGACATCTTTCAAGAGTATCTAGATAAATTTGTAGTCATCTATCTTGATGATATCTTGGTCTATTCAAAAACTCTAGGAGATTATGAGGAGCATGTAAAATTGATATTACAAACTTACGACTAGAAAAATGTATATTTCATCAACCAAAGATGGAATTTTTGGGATACATCATATCTACTAAAGATTTGATGATAGATTCCAAGAAGGTGGAGGCAATTATGTAGTAGACTATTCCAAAGATTATAAGAGATGTATAATATTTTTTTGGATTTGCCAACTTCTATTGGATCTTCATCAAAAATTATTCTCAAGTTATTGTTCTTCTTATTTGATTGATATGCAAAAAAAATTAAAATGGGGGCCTCAAGCGAAAAAGGTATTCCAAGATCTTAAGATAACATTCACCATAGTCTCAATCTTAGTGCATCCAGATTTTATAAAAGTATTTTATATAGAAACTAATGCTTTGAATTTTGCACTAGGGGCCATACTTTTACAAATGAGTATAGAAAATAAACTCCATCTTATTGCATTTTATTCTCTAAAATTTTATTCTATTGATTTTAAATCCTTAATAAGAAGCTTTTTGCTATTATGGATTTTTTTTAAGAATGGCATTAGTTTCTTGAAAGAACAATATATCTTGTGATAATATATATAGATTATAAGAATTTAAAATATTTTATGCCAATTTTGATTCTTATTTGTCACCAAGCTCTATGGAATATGTCATTATTTCAATACAACTCTGTTATCACTTATTGATCTAAGAAGCAACAAAGATTATCTAATGTTTTATCAAGCAGATCATATCTTGTACCAAGGATAAAAGAGGCAGCATTTGATCAATAATGTGCAATTTTGTTAAAGCTAAAGCAATTTCATCTTTGTGTTACTATTACATTGGCACCTATTAATTTTAGTTTCATTGATGATATGTGTACTGCAACCATTAATGATGCTTTGGCCATTGATATCAAGTATTGTCTCAATAAAAATATTAACAAGTTCAAACTTGAGGAAGATTTTTTATATTTTGAAGAATATTTATATATTCCAAAAAAACCAACATAATTATGCATTCTTCAATCTCTCCATGACTTTTCAACTGTGATTCATTTTAGATTTAATAAGACCTTGGAGGTTATTTTTTGAGATATTTAGTGGTCTTAAATATAAAAGATTGTGAAAAAATTTGTGCTCTCTTGTGATATTTGTTCAAGGTCCAAAAATCCTCAACATTGCCTTATAAACTCTTATAGTCTTTGCTTGTTCTAAGATGATCATGGTCTTCTATCTTGATGGATTTTATTATAGACCTACTACCATCCAATTCATTGAATAACAACCTTGTGGTAGTTGATTGATTCACAAAGATGGCTCATTTTATTCCTTGTAAGAAGATTGCTTCTAGTAAAAAAATGATAAGGTTCTTTCTTAATAATATATATTGATATCATATCCTATTGGATGATATTATATTTGATTAAAAATCTTAATTTATATTTAAGTTTTAGAGATGCCTTTTTAAAATATAAAAGATAGATATTAATTTTATTTTTGCTTTCTATTTTTAAATTGATAGCTAAATAAAATAAATTAATCAAATTTTGGAGCAATATTTATGATGCAACATCAACTATCAAGAAGACAATTGGATCTTGTATATATTGTTAGTAGAGTTTGTATATAATAATATTGTTCATGCCTCAATTCAACAAACATCGTTTCATTCTAACTATGGATATTATCTAAAGCTTGATCTATGGATATCATCCAAAGCTTGATCTATGAAATATTTCAAAGAACAACAATCTAATAGCTGAAGGATTTGCAAAGCATCTATTGGAATACCAAACAATCTTAAAGCTTCAATTGCAAGTAGTTCATGATACTTATAAGGCATCTGATAAATCCAAAAATCAACTGCCTATTTTTTGTATTGGCAATAAAATATGGCTTCTTTGATAGAACATCAAAATGAAGTAGTCATATAATAAGTTAGACTATTGGAAGTTAGGACCATTTTCTATCTAGAAGCAAATTAATCTAATAGCATATTGTTTGGAATTACCATCTTTTATGAAGATACATTCAATTTTTCATATCTCTCTTTTGGAACCTTATAGAGAGTCACATATTTTGGAAAGAATACAACAATTACCACCTAATATTGAAATAAAAAATCATGAAGAATACAAGGTCAAAAAGATATTTGATTCACAACAAAGATAGGACAAATTGAAATATTTTATTTATTGGCATGGCTATGATACCAATGAGCATACATGGGAACTGACCAAAAATCTTATTAATATGCCTCAAAAGATATAGAAATTTTATCAACTTTATCTCCACAAATCTAAACAAGTTTGATGATAATTTCTTAGTGAAAATAGATTTTGAAGAATATGTATAAGATAGGAAGTGTCAAACCAAAGCCTTCATCAATATGCAATCATCTATTCCAAGATAGAATAGAGTTGTAGAAGCAAATCAATCACCATGTTAAACCTTTAAATGTTGAGAGATTTAGTAAAATAAGATTCAAATAATTCACTAGCTATATAAGCTTTGAACGAACTAGTACAATTTTTACAGCCTTCAATTGAGCAAAGTGAAGATGATGCAATTCAACGCCAAGTACAACTATGGTTAGAGTCATTAGGAGCAACATCCAACCATATAAGTCTCAATTCCAATGCTCAAGCTTTAGTAATATTACGTAAGCTTAGAAAAGTGAATCCTTCTAAGCTTGAGATCTTATTTGGAGGATGTTTTAAAAGCTGTAATAAAAGTTAGATCCTTAGATAGAATGTTTTAATAATGGAGGTATTAGCTCAAGGCTGTATCCAATTTTTTTGAAGACCAGTAGAACCTATTGCGTAAGAACAAAGAACAAAATATATAGCTTCATTGGTACAATATATTCTCAACTTTCTATAGATGTAAGAAGATTTTTGAAAGAATGAGCTCTTCTTACAACTCATTACTAAAGAAAGAGGTGATATTAAGAATATATTCTTTAAAATTTTATAAAACCTTCTAGAACATTCTAGAAGTTTCCTAGTTAATGAAAGTCAGTTAAGAAGCTTCCAAGTTGATAGAAAAAGCTCGAGAAGCTTCCAAATTAATAGAAGTTGCTCAAGAAGCTCCTTAGTTTGATGGAAGTCGCTCAAAAAGCTTCACAAATAAGGATATATATTGAAATTGAGGCTAAAAAGTTCTTTAATCTCAACAATGCATCTCTTGGAATTCTAGCTCATCTTTTTTGATGTTATTTGTATATTCATCTAATTAATTCAAGTCTTTATTGGTTTTTTCTTAAAATATTTTTTTAATTTAAATTTCTTATTCTATATTCTCGTGTCCTTAATAATTACAAGAAGATTCTTTTTAGAAATCTTTATCCATATTTTTATTATTGTATATCCTCGTTTGACACAAGATGTTGTGACTTGATTTAAATGAGGAATGTCCTTAATCTAAGCCCCCACAAATTTCTCCTTGTCAATCAGCCACATATTTTTTTAGATATTCTTATATAGCTAGCACCATAAATGCTTTAATATTGGTCTAAATAGTTTTATATTTATCTTTTATTTTATTATTGCACAATGCTTGTTATATCTCTATAAACTTGTCAAATTAATTATTTATTGTGATGATAGATTTTATATTTATAAGAATATTCTTTTATATATATCATATATAAAATAATACTTTGGTATTTAGAAACTTACTTATAATAGGAATTATCAAGGCTAGTTCCTAATTTATGAGAAAAATCAAGCAATCTTGAAGTAGTTTTCAAAATATTTGTTCATTTGCTTCAAGGCTTATATATAATGTGATTCTTTTTTATCACTCATAATGCAATAAAATAATGAGAAGGACTAGTTGGTAGAAGAAAATCTCATTTCAAGTAATAACGGCATTTAATACGTATCCAATATAATAACAATCAGAAGTAAATAATAATGTACTAAAGATAATAAGAATGTCATACTGACTTTCAATAACATAGTTGTTATGTACTTTTGGTCAATATTTATTCTTCTTGCCACAATATAGACTATAATATTTCCAACTAGATTAGAGGAGTGGTGAGCATTTATAGTATTAATGTCCCAACCATGATCTATTTCCCAATTTTTCTAAAAGATCATTTAAAATGGACAATCCATTCTTGCACTAGTTGTACTCTTCAACTATTACACTCTCATTGCAAACTTCTTGTTATGCATGCAAACAAAATCCATCTTTTTTAATTCTCCATTTAGATGATTACTCTTCCTTAAAAATTGTCCCTTCCAAAACCATGTACCTTTCCGATTTTGCAAAATCTTCTATTGCCTTTTGAGTTTTTTCAAAGATTGTATAAGAAGCAAGAGGTGGAGCTTCCAATAGCATCATATTGTAAGAACATAGGATCTCCATTTAATACCCTAGAATGCATTTAAACAAATTGATGGTGGAAAATGGAAGCTCATTCTCATTGTCTCCAACCCCATCAAACAAAGACAATAAAAAACGACAAATACAGACTTATATGAGCTTTTCAAGAAAAATTGTAATCCCTTTCCTCTTCCATTCCGAGCCGAATCTGACGATGGCACCGGTCACGCTGCCGTCAAGGGTGCGTCGTCTCTGGCACGAGACGCACTGCTCGGTCTCTGGTGCGGTGCAGGCGCAGCGATGTCCTGCGCAGGTGCGTAGTGGGACGGGCGAGGGCCATGCCCGGGGGCGGGTCTGAATTACGGCCTCGTGACGGATTCTGGATTGTCAGTGGCGTCACCACAGAGTCAGCAGTGGCACGTGACGGGGTGCCTGACCTCCGCCAGCTAACTAATTAGCTAGCTAGTTCTAGCTGGATAGCTATCTCTGATTTCGCGCCTGCTACCTACAAATCATGTTCTCTGTTTTACTTTGACTGGAATGTACTGACATGTTATTTTGACATTTTTTATGTAATTTTCATGAGTAGAAATCAAAATAAACTACTGATTTGGGACACAGTTTTGTCTGAATTGCAGGAAGAAACTTTAGTTCTATGTTTGTGTGTGAATATATATATATATATATATATATGTATATAATTTCAATTTTTTTGTTTTATTATTATTACTATCATTATATTGCAAGTATGCTATTTGGAAAGTCTCATTGGCATATAAATCTAAAGATTTTAGTAAGCTTTTAGAGGCTTTTAAAGATCTTCAAGTAGTGATACAAATATCTTATCAAAAATTTCAATAAGATTTTAGAACCTCCCATGATTTTTTAGAAGTTTCTATGGAAGATTCTTTAGATTTCTATAACATTTTGTAGCTGTCAAGGACATACTTGTTAGAACCTTCTAGAACATTCTAGAAGTTTCATAGAACTCTGTAGAACCTTCTAGAGCCTTCTAATATCTTCCTAGTTAGTAGAAGTTGCTTGAGAAGCTCCCTAGTTGGAGGAAGCTACTTAAGAAGCTTCCTAGGTAGGAGTATATATTGGAGTCGAGGTTGAAGAGTTCTTCAGTCTCGACAACACATCTCTTGGAGCTCTAGCTCACCTCTCTGGTGTTGTTTTTGTATTCATCTGATTAATCCAGTTCTTGCCAGTTCTTCTTAAACTTCTTGTTTAGACTTCAAGTCTATATTCTATATCCGTGATATTAATCCAGTTTCTGCCAGTTCTTCTTGAACTTCTTGTTTAGATTTCAAGTCTATATTCTGTGTCCGTGACAGTTTGTCGAGACTACTCTCACCTTGGATATCAGAGTTAGTTCCTTCTTGTTGGAGTGTGGATTACCCCTCTTCTTGAAGGTACACTAGTATTTTAGAGGTTGCGGATTACCCTCCTCTAAACTGATATCTTTTTGTCATAATATTGAAGTCTTATTCTTCTTGGAGAGAGTAGATTATCCCTCTTTTTGAAGGTCTTAAGGCATTTTAGAGCTTGCGGAGTACCCTTTTCTAAACCAATATTTCCTCCTTATAGAAACAATTACTTCCTTTCTCTTAGAATGGTTGGAGGTCAAGACATTAATATGAGTGAAAGTTTGGAGTCCAAGATGGACGCCATTATGAATGCTCTTGCTACGTTATCATAGAGAACTACGATGATGGAAGGAGTCTTTGCAAGACTTCATAATGATGGAACATCCGGAATAGCACAATCTGGGCTTCATCAGCCTCAAGCTTCTGCACCAAAAGAAGCAGCTTTACCTGTGGTTCAACAAGAACTATTACTTCCACAACGAAAGGAACCTCGAATTAGCCTTCCAGACAAGTTTGATGGCACACGTTCCAAGTTTTGAGGTTTCATCCATTAAATCAAGTTAATAATAGCTCTACAACCCAAACGTTATCTGACGGAGGAATCACGCGTTGGATTGGTTGGAACTTTGCTACTTTTACAAAGCCTATCAGCCATTATCGTCATTTTTAGATATATACATAGTTATCTACGATCAGATAGAACTGTATAAAAGAAGCGTAAAAGGCATTAATCTTTATTAATATCTTGTAGAAAACTTCCTGTAAACTTCATAGACGCTTTGACTTTATAAGGTTCATAGACTTTCGGACAAACTTGGTCAATAAGTTACCAAGAAGGTCGCAGACATGTCGGTGAAATACATCAAGCCAACACGCGGCTTAACATAAGTCTTCTACAAAGCTCGACACACGCTCGCAACTCGACACGTGTTCGCGAATTTACACGCCAGGCTGGGCGTCCCATGTAACGCCGCCATACTTACTTCAGAGATATATAAATAGAGCATAAGAACGAACTCAATTTCGTCAACTCCCTTTCTTGCTTCCAAATTTGGGGCTCATGGTCTCTAGTTTTCTTGTCTTTTGGCATTAGCCATTCCAGTTTTTTTTTAATATATATATATTTCTTTATATTTATTTCTTTGAGAGAGGTCTCACTTGTTTATTTGACTTCATCCAGTTATTGTCCTTGACAGATTGACAAGAGTACACTTACAATATCAGAGCTTTGTCTTTTCTTGAATAAGAGTGGATTTCCCCTTTCTCTTAACAAGACATAAGCGTGTTAGAAGTTGCGGATTATCCACTTCTAAACTGATATTGTTCTTAGCATTTTCTTTGTTATCAAGTCTTTCTTTTTCTTTTGCCTTGAGCAATATCACATAGTTCTTTTCTTCTTAGTGTTATTATGGCAGAGCTTATCGAAATGAAGACTACAATGGTACAAATGCAAGAACAATTAAGGGAGTTAATGCTTGCAATGCATCAACTCAATCTACCACCACAAGGAAGAACAAGAATAGCAGAAAGTGGAGATGTAGAGATGATTGGAGCTGCTTCAACACCTGCATCAAATCACATTACTTCTCCAATTGTAGAACACCCTGTAAGCGCCAGAGAACCAAGAATTGCCTTACCCAAGAAATTTGATGGTATGAGATCAAAGTTTCGAGGATTCATCAATCAAGTACAATTGGCAATTAAACTTCAACCGCAAAGCTATCCAACTCCAGGATCACAAGTCAGGTTTATTGGAACTCTATTTTCTGGTTCTGCATTATCATGGTTTTCGTCTTTTCTTGAACAACGAAATTCCATACTGGATAATTTGGAAGCTTTTTTGGTAGAGTTTTGATCTATGTATGGTGAACACGATGCAGCTCGTATTGCAACAAACAAGATCCAAATTTTACGACAAGGAAACCGCTCTGTAACAGTGTATGCTTCACAATTTTGACAACTTGTAATCGATATCAAGTGGGATGATGCTGCACTCATCAGTCAATTTCTTTATGGATTGCAATATGAAGTAAAGAAATTGATGCTCAATTTACCTGATCCTCAAACATTGAGTCAAGCAATCGATTTTGCTGTAAAGTGTGACAATCGACTTTTTGAGTTTCAATCCGAGAATCGTATAAGGAAAACTCAACATTATTACTCAATCGCAACATCTTCACCAAATGTACATTCGGAAGTAGAAGACATGCAAATTGACATAGTACATTTCAAACCTCTTACTGAGCAAGAAAAGATTCGTTGTTGCCAGAGAGGATTATGCTTATATTGTGGAGAACCTAAGACACCGGGCCAATATCATTTAAAGAAACGACGAATTATAAAACGGCTAAAGACAACACGTCATGAAACGACCTGAACCACTACAATAGGACTGCAAATAAAAAAGAGATAATCCATCCTCTTCAAAAAAAAAGATTGTTTTATAATAGAATTATATTTAGGACCTAAAAACCACAAAGCCTCTGTTTTATTAGATTCAGGAGCCTCAGCATATTTTTTAGATGAACAATTTGTTAGAAGTCGTAAAATACCTCTAGTACAAAAAACTAAACATGTACATGTAGAAGTCATAGATGGTCGTCCATTGTTCTTTTGGAGATGTCACTCATGAGACCCACCCTATAAAAGTAACAATAGACGGTCATAATAGTTACGTAACCTTTAATATAATTAAATCTCCGTCTAATCCAGTTATTTTAGGTCTATCGTGGTTAGAAAAATATAATCCTAAGATAGATTGGAATTCTCGTAGACTTCATTTTTTTCAAAACGTTATTAACACTTCCGTCGACCAAATAAAAAGCTATAAGTCTAGTATAATAAAACCCGTACTTATAGGTGTAAAAGCTTTTATGCATGAAGCAAAAAGAGGATCAACTTTTGCTATTTATGCCACACCCGTCTCTGATAGTAAAAGCACTTCAAGTGGCTTTCCAAGCCAATACCAAGATTATCAAGATATTTTTGAGAAGAAAAATGCCGATATCCTTCCGGAGCATCGTTCATATGATTGTTCAATTGATCTCAAGGAGGGATCTCAACCTCCATTTGGACCAATCTACAGCCTATCACAAAATGAGTTGGCAGAACTCAAAGAGTATATTGAAGAAAATCTGGCCAAGAACTTCATACGCCATTCCAAATCCCCAGCAGGAGCTCCAATTCTATTTGTGAAGAAAAAAGATGGATCGTTACGAATGTGTGTGGATTATCGAGGGCTTAACAAGATCACTATTAAGAATAAGTATCCACTACTTTTAATCTCCGGACTTCTTGATCAACTGAATCAAGCTAAGATCTATACAAAAATAGATCTACGAAGAGCATACAACCTGGTTCGCATCAAAGAAGGAGATGAATGGAAGACTGCATTTCGAACAAGATATGGACACTTCGAATATAACGTTATGCCTTTTGGACTCACGAATGCACCAGCCGCTTTTCAACATCTCATGAACGATGTTTTTCGTGAATTCTTAGATGATTTTGTTGTCTGCTATCTAGACGATATTTTAATCTACTCTAAGAATGTAGAAGAGCATGAAACACATGTTCGTCGTGTGTTACAAAAACTTAGAGAAACAAGGTTGTACGCCAAGATGGAAAAGTGTGTATTTCACACTACTCAAGTTGACTTCTTAGGATATATCATCTCGAATGATGGCCTCACGATGGATCCTAAGAAAGTCCAAACAATCATGGAATGGAAGATTCCAAGTAAGAATGTAAAGTAAAGAGATGCAATGCTTTCTAGATTCGTCATTAATTATTATCAATCTTCATCAAGAATCTCTCAAGTCATAAATTTCATTTGCATGTTTGACTCAGAAGCGACAAGCTCGAGTAATAAAGAAGGTATATCATTTGAAGCTAAGATAGCTTTTACTTCGCACTAATTCAGATCGCATTGATTTTTCAAGGCATTTTTACGAAACAGATGCATCGACTACCGGGCCAGATATCACATCAAGGAATAGATTTACAACCCATATGGAACGAGCCTTTCATTCCAGAAATTGGACAAAGATAAATCAACTACGAACTAATGCATAAAAGTTAACTTTTCGCAATCAGGATTCTTTTCAAGAATGGCGTCATTATCTAGAAGGCGCTTTCTAGTCCAATCATCGTATATACGGATCACAAGAACCTCGAGTATTTCATGTCAGCACGCGTGTTGAATCGTCGTCAGGCTCGTTGGAGCATGTCTCTATCAAGATTCGAGTTCATTATTACATATCGGCCAGGAAAACAACAAGGTCTGTCCGATGTACTTTCTAGACGTTCTTATCTTGCACCAAAAGAAGGAGATGCAGCTTTTGATCAACAAAGAACGACTCTCTTGAAGCTAGAGCAATTTCATCTTCGGGCAACGAAATCAACATTAACTGTTGATTCTACTTTTCTCAAGCAAGTCCAGCTAAGTATGTCCTCAGATCCTCTTATTCATGAAATTAAGAATAATTCTTCTAAGTCTCATGATATTTCAAAGTTTGAGTTCAAGAAAAATCTACTCTATTTCGAAGGGCGCTTATATGTTCTAGAAGGTGAAGCACGATTACGTGTTCTTCAAGCTCATCATGACTTCCCAGCAGCAGGACATTTTGGATACAATAAGACTCTAGAGTTGATATCTAGAGATTTTTGGTGGCCTCAAATGTGGAAGGGAGTCAAAGATTTTGTAAAAACTTGTGATGTTTGTTCAAGATCAAAAACTCCTCGCCATCGACCCTACGGACTTCTTCAGCCATTACCCATTCCAGAACAACCATGGTCTTCTGTGTCTATGGATTTTATCACGGATCTTCTAAATTCAGGTTCTTATGACTCTAATAGATTTCCATCCGCAAACTGATGGACAAACGGAGCGCGTAAATCAAGTCTTGGAACAGTATTTGAGATGTACCATCAACTACCAACAAGATGATTTGACAACTCTTTTACCATTGGCAGAGTTTGCTTATAATAATATGGTACATTCTTCTACACAACAAACACCTTTCTTTGCCAATTATGGTTACCATCCACGACTTGATACTTTTGACAATTCAAAAGTTGACAATCCTGCGGCGGAAGACTTGGTAAATCATTTGTCAGAACTACATACAACAATGAAGGCACAATTAAAAGAAGCTCAAGAACGACACAAGATAAACGCTGATGCGTATCGAAAAGAACAACCACAACTCAACGTAGGCGACAAGGTATGGCTACTTTGTCACAATATCAAGACTACGCGACCTTGTGACAAGTTGGATTATCGTAAGCTTGGACCTTTTTGTATTTCTGAACAAATTAATCCAGTTGCATATCGATTATACCTACCAGAGTCTATGAAGATCCACCCTGTATTCCACGTGTCTCTTCTTGAACCATATAAGACAATGAACATACCAAGAAGAAGACAAGTGCCACCTCCTCCTATAGAAGTGAACAATAATGACGAATTTGAAGTGGAAGAAGTCTTAGATTCAAGGCAGCGCCGAAATAGGTTGGAATATCTTGTTCACTAGCACAGATACGATATTAGTGAGCGCACATGGGAACCAGCAAAAAATCTGGCGAATGCAGCGAGGAAGGTGGAGACCTTTCATCAACAATATCCATCAAAACCAAGATGAAGACTTTCCCTATAAAAGAAACAAGATGTAGGCAAGATAATATTCAACTTTCTATCCTTGTTTGTAGCTTCTTTGTATTTTGTGACGCTAAGGAGATGGAGAATCAACAGCCAGCGGATTTGATTCAAGAGCCTTCATTTGCTGACATATCGGACGAGACATTGCGACTGTCACAACCCTCAAGACGATGCAACCGAGATGAAGATCTTCAAGAACGACATGTTCTTCCTCGAATAGATGGCGAGATACAACGTGTTTGGTATCACGACCTTAGAAGAGATTTTTGATGTTTGGTGATTTTATTGGAAATAAGAACAACTCCTGACGGTGTTCCAGATGTGACATTTGAAGGAAGTTATGAAGGTCACAACAATGATCAAATAACAGGGTGGTCTTCTCGCCCTGGAATGGGACACTATCGATGGCTGAGAAGATCCATCAATTACCTTCGAAGATAACAAAGATCAGAATATGTGGCAAATACTATTCGCTGCATCCTAGACTTTCTACACATGTAATCACCGCTCCTCGTGGAACTCGTCCTTTAAAAGGGGGGTAATATCACGGACATATACATAGTTACCTATATGATCAGATAGAACTAGATAAAAGAAGGTAAAAGCAGGTTAATTCCATAATATCTTTAGAGAAACTTCCTAGAAACTTCATAGACGCTGCTTTGACTTTATAAGTGTCCATAGTAGACTTTTGGATTAGAAACTTGGTCAATAAGTTAGCCACATGTCGCACATGTTGGTAGCTTGAAGACCAAGCTAAATACGTGGCGAACATATAGGAAACTTGCCCTACAAGTTCGATACGTGTCTTGCAACTTGGACACGTGTCTTGTAAATTGGACATGTGTTGGAGGTCCTATAGAACGTCACCACTTAGCTCTTAGGTAGATAGTATAAATAGAGACAAGAGTGAAGCCTTCTTCATTCTTGTCAACTCCTTTCTTGTTTCCAGCCTAGTTCAAGGATCTCTAGTTTTCTTGTCTTTTGGCATTAGCCATTCCAGTTTCTTTTTAATATATATACTTCTTTATATTTATTTCTTTGAGAGAGGTCTCACTTGTTTATTTGACTTCATCCAGTTATTGTCCTTGACATTTGCTCCTTTATTTGAAAAAGGATCACCGATTTTGAACAACTTTGAGACTTTTTTGGAGGCATTTGCAGAAGCATTTGGCGAGCATGACAAGGCTTGGTGGGCTACAACAAAAATTTGATCACTACGACAAGGGACTCGCTCTGCATCAGTCTATGCATCGGATTTCACGCAATTGGCATGCGACATCAATTGGGATGAAGAAGCATTGATGAGCCAATTCTATTGGTATCTAAGGGATGACGTGAAGGATTTGTTATTATCTCTTCCTGATCCATGAACGCTCAACAAAGCCATTAGCTAAGTTGTAAAGTGTGATAACCGCCTATTTCAACATCGCCAAGACCAACGCTCCAGACAATATACAAGTCATTGCGATGCAATTATATCGGCAAGTAGCCTAAATTCACAAGCGGAGACAGAGGACATGTAGATTGATGCGGTACATATCAAATCCCTTATTCCAGAAAAAAAGAAGCAATGTATGGAGAAAGGTTTATGCTTTTATTGCAATGGAGAAGGCCATAGAGTTGAAAAGTGTCCGAAGAAGCAAAATAGACGCAGCATCAAGAATAGAGGTGCGTTTGTTCAGGAAAATGAGGATGCCCTGCCACAATAGGAACCATACGGCTGGACAAATCAAAACTAGGTTCCTCTCTTTCTACTCAACCTGCCCGTTGTTTTACAATTCCTATGTCTTTTGGTCTTAAAAAACTAAAAATCTTAGCCTTATTAGATTCAAAAGCATTTATTTGTTTCTTAGATCAAGAATTTGCTAAGCGTCACAAAATTCCCCTAGTACAAAAATTCAAACTTGTTCACGTAGAAGTAATAGATGAACGACCTTTATTATCTGGTAGTGTCACCCATGAATCAAAACCTATAGAAGTGACGTTTAAAGACCACAATAGTTATATTATTTTCAACATTATTAGCACCCCGTCAAATCCTATTATTCTTGGTCTTTCTTGGTTAGAAAAATATAATCCATCCTTAGATTGGAGGTTGCAGAGGATAACATTTCCCATAGAACAACCTGAGGACAAGCTTGGAAGAAGACCCCAAACCAAAAAATCCTTGTTCATTGGAGCAAGAATGTTTGTAAGATTATGCAAAGAAGGCACACCATTGGTCATTTATGCGGCTCCAACTAGTGGAGAGCAGATTTCAACAGCAGGAATACCGGAACAATACAAGGATTTTCAAGACGTGTTCCAAAAGAAGAATGCTGACATGCTACCAGAACATCGACCATATGATTGTGGCATAGAATTGCAAGAAGGAGCACAACCACCTTTTGGCCCAATCTACAACCTATCGCAGATGGAGTTGGCTGAGTTGTGGAAATACATTGATGAGAACCTAGCCAAGAACTTCATTTGTCATTCAAAATCGCCAGTTGGGGCACCAATCTTATTTGTGAAGAAGAAGGATGGCTCACTATGGATGTGCGTGGACTATCGAGGTCTCAACAAGGTGACAAAGAAGAATCGCTATCCATTACCTTTGATCTCTAGTCTTCTGGAACAACTTGGACGTGCAAAGATCTTTACAAAGATCGATCTAAGGGGAGCTTACAACCTTGTACAAATCAAAGAAGGAGATGAATGGAAAGTAGCTTTTTGTATAAGGTATGGTCATTTTGAGTATAATGTTATGCCATTTGGTCTTATCAATGCTCCGGCGATCTTTCAAGACATGATAAACGATATTTTTTGAGAATATCTAGACGATTTTGTTGTCATTTATCTGGATGATATCTTGATAATTTCTGAGAACGAAGAAGAATATAAGAAGTACATTTGTTTGGTACTTGAAAAACTACGCGAGCGAGGACTCTATGCCAAGTTGGAAAAGTGCTTATTTCACCAAATTGAAATGGAGTTTTTAGGATTCTTTGCAACTATAGAAGGCTTGAAGATGGATCCCAAGAAGATGGAAGCAATTGTGTCCTAGGAAGTTCCAAAGAGGATTAGAGATGTACAATATTTTCTCGGCTTTGCTAACTTCTATCGAATCTTCATTAAAAATTATTCTCAAATTGCTGCTCCACTCATTTCATTAACATATAAGGATAAGCTTGAATGGAGACCTCCAGCGGAAAAAAGCATTTCAAAATCTTTAAACCGCATTTACTACGACTCCAATCTTGATACATCCTAACTTTGTAAAGGCTTTCCATTTGGAAATCGATGCTTCAGATTTTGCTTTAAGAGCCGTATTTTCGCAGATGGGCATCAACAATAAGCTTCATCTGATTGCACTCTATTCACGGAAGTTTTCTGCGGCTGAGATCAACTATGAGATTTATGATAAGAAACTCCTTGCTATAGTGGATTCTTTCCAAGAGTGGCATTACTTTCTCGAAGGAGCTGCGCATCCCATGACCGTATATACGGATCACAAGAATCTAGAGTACTTCATGTCGGCTCGGATTCTAAACCGTCATCAAGTTCTATGGAATATGTTGCTATCTAGATTTGACTTTGTTATTACTTATCGGCACGGAAAGCGTGAGGACTATCCGTCTTATTATCGAAGATCATATCTTCAATATAAGGTTGGAGGCGGTGTGATCGGCGGTGTATGGCGTTAATAAAGCCCGAATGATTGAATTTGTCTTCTTGTGGTACCAGTGATCTTGACTTCACTCCAGCAGGGGTACATCGCGTGACTATTGATTCAATAGTCCTTGATATCAAGCAGCGTATCAATGATGACAAGTTCAAGGTTGAAGGAGATCTTTTATACTTTGAGGAGCGGCTGCATATCCCAAAAGGGCCAGCACGACTCCGAGTCCTTTAATCTCGTCATGACTTTCCAACTGCAGGACATTTTGGATTCAATAAGACCTTGAAATTCATTTCTTGAGATTTCTAGTGGCCCCAAATGTGGAAGGATGTGAAAGATTTTGTCCTCTCTTGTGACATTTGTTCAAGATCCAAGAACCCTCGACATCACCTTTATGGACTTCTACAGCCATTGCCCATTCCGTGTCATCCATGGTCTTCAGTTTCCATGGACTTTATTACAGATCTGCCACCATCAAATTCATTTGACAGCATCTTTGTTGTGGTGGATCGATTTACAAAGATGGCACATTTTATCCCTTGCAAGAAGACATCGTCAAGCAAAGATACAGCAAGGCTCTTTCTTGATAATGTGTATCGATATCATGGTCTACCAGATGATACTGTGTCAAATCAAGGAACCCAATTGTATCAAAGTTTTGGAGATCTTTTTTTAAGATATTGAAGGTAGACATCAAGCTTTCTTCGGCATTCCATCCTCAAATTGATGGCCAAACGGAACGGGTGAATCAAGTTTTGGAAGAGTATTTACGATGCAGCATCAATTATCAACAAGATGATTGGACTACATATCTATCACTAGCCGAGTTTGCATATAACAACACCCTTTCATGGATCGACTCAAAAAATACCATTCTTTTCCAACTATGGATACCATCCAAAGCTTGATCTATTGAGTCCGTCAGCGAATAACAATCCAGCAGCTGAAGGATTGGTGCAGCAGCTATCGGAGCTTCAAACCACATTGAAGCTTCAATTGCAAATTGTCCAAGAGTCTTACAAAGCATCCGCGGATAAATTTTGGAATCAGGCACCTAATTTCAAGATTGGAGATAAAATATGGCTGCTTCGACAGAATATCAAGACCAAGCGGCCATGTAATAAGTTGGACTACCGAAGATTGGGACCATTTGTTATCCAAAAGCAGATCAATCTTGTGGCGTACCACTTAGAGTTACCAGCTGCTATGAAGGTACACCCTGTTTTTCATGTTTCTCTGTTAGAGCCTTATCAAAAATCATCTTTTCCTTGAAGAGTGCAATATCCACCACCTAATATAGAAATTGAAAACAACAAAGAATATGAGGTGGAAAGGATATTAGATTCACGGCAAAGATGGAATAAATTAGAGTACTTTGTACATTAGAGCAGCTACGATATTAATGAATAAACATGGGAACCGGCCAAAAATCTTACCAATGCGTCGCGAAAGGTATGAGAATTCTATCGACGATATCCTAATAAACCAAAAGCTAGACATTAACAAAGCGTGAAGATGAAGCCTTCTCTGGAGAAATGAATAGAAAAGGGATCCAAGTCTTATCAAAACATAATTTGTTGGATTTTTTTAGTATCAAGATATCTAATATTAAGGTGTATTTAGATATGGCTACTGAGAATGTAGATACTGTACTAGTGGTACCATCTCAACCGAGTAGCTCACAATGTCAACTTTGAAATGAAGAATTAAAAGAACCAAGAAGACGTCAAAGAATACCAAGCAACAGGTCACTTGTAATTGTCTTTGAAGTTAAACCAGCTCATGCAAGTAGTGGCAAAGCAATATTTTCAGGTTGTTTCTACAATGAAGATACAGAAGTTCAGGCATGGTCTTAAGTAGAAGGTATTGGTCATTATCGGTGGCTACAAGGGCCCATGAATCATCTGCCTTGTGAACGACAGTTGGAGTATATTGCAGAGACTATGCGACAAATTTTTGATTTCCTACGTTTATGAATATACATCTCAAATGGCTTTTCGGAGACCTCGAAGCTAGAGGAGGAGGTGATGTCAAAGACATACTTATTAGAACCTTTTAGAACATTCTAGAAATTTTTTAGAACTCTCTAGAACCTTCCAGAGCCTTCTAACATCTTCCTAGTTGATAGAAGTTGCTTGAGAAGCTTCTTAGTTAGTAGAAGTTGTTTGAGAAGCTCTCTAGTTGGTGGAAGCTACTTGAAAAGCTTCCTACTTTGTGAAAGCTGCTTGAGAAGTTTCCTAGGTAGGAGTATATATTGGAGTCGAGGCTGAAGAGTTCTTCAGTCTTGACAACACATCTCTTAGAGCTCTAGCTCACCTCTCTGGTGTTGTTTCTGTACTCATTTGATTAATCCAATTCCTACCAGTTCTTCTTGAACTTCTTGTTTAGACTTCAAGTCTATATTTTATGTCCGTGACATTAATCCAATTCTTGCCAGTTCTTCTTGAACTTCTTGTTTAGACTTCTAGTCTATATTTTGTATCCGTGACAAGGCCTTCTTTTTTTTCTTGGATTTCAAATTAATCTTTTGAGATAATTTATCTTGGTTATAGAATTCAAAATCGGATTGGCTGAATGAACTTTTTTGGATTGTTTGTCTATGAGAGGATCTTTTAATGGATAAGACAGCTCCTAGAACTTTGCAGATAATAATGTCCTGGTAGAGAGAATTTGCCTCAAAAAAGCGTTGGACTTCTGGCTGCCGTTAATTACTCAATCAAGATCTAAGTATAACAAACCTTCCAATTTTATACAAAAGATTTCTTCATAGAGCTATTACATCCAATACATAAGTCTTATTTCCTCAAACCTCTCAAAACATAACAAATGCTCTAAAACCCTCATTTTTCCATAGGGAGGGGATTTTTTTCAAACTTCAATAATCCATAATTTTTAATCTAACTATCTAAATCTACTTTTAATTTATTAGAAGTGCTAATATATTCATCACAAATACCACCACAAATTTCAATTGTTAATTCAATACCAATCTTTAGATATCGTCAAAACCCTAGCAGTAGCTTCAAATCCTTGTTTACAAATACCTGTATATTAAATTCGTCATATCTCACAATCTAAAAGTCTAAATACTATAAAATTTTGATATATAGTTTTTTAGCATAATAATACACCTTCTTGAAAAGTTTGAGACAAAAATTCGTCCAGAAACTCAAGATATAGCAAACCCAATGACTATCAATAAAATGGCCTGCTTACTACCTTGGAATTTAATTTGCTGTCTTTGACTCCCAATATCTCCTTCTTTAAAACTCTTAATATAATAATTCTTCTATATTAAATATAGATCTTAAAATCACCTCTCTAGTCGCACCTCTCGATTTCCAAAAGCTTTCATACAACTCCTTCAATCTTCAAAAGAGTGATAGTAGGTACAATTTGTACACCCTAACTTCAAGCGCCAATCCTCCCTCATTAAAATTCCAAATCCCTCAATTTTTCTACAAAAATTGTAGCTCAAAAAACAAGCTTTCTAACCCTAGTCTTTGATTTTTGAATGGCTCCCTTGAAGTTGCCGAAATCCTTGTTCTCCTCACGAGCAGCCTCCTCAAAGCCTATTGGGCATGACCATTGACCAATAGGAATGAAGAACTTCACCCCATGTCTTCATTCATCCTCACTTTGTCTTCATCCTTCCATATAGGCCTCTTAGTAGTTAAATTCTTCTTCTTTGAACTCCAATTGCCTCTCAAGGCTTTATACTAAATATTTAGGTTCTATTTAATTTAAATCCCATAATCAAACTAAGTAAAAATCTATAATAAAATTTCTTACACCAACTCTCTTTAATTTTCTTTACTAACCATTCTAACACATATCTAAACCTATAAACATATTATACATTTTGAGTGGATTTTACATATTATAAGCAATTATAGTACGACAACGGTTTTGATTTAGATTGAACCAATAATTTGATAATAGGGACATCATTGGATTGCACAAACGGACAAGGTCTAAAAATTAATAATATTTTTGGTATAGGTATTGGATTTGTAGTTTCTATAATTGAATTGAATTGGTCCTTTGCAACTAGTGCATCTAATTTTTGAATTGTATCTTTCTTTTTTTGTTGGGCCTTGATAAGTACTATATAAATGCATTCTATCCCTTTTATTGGAGAATCTTATGAGGCTCAATTATTATCCTCTATCTTATTATACAGCTGGATCTACTAGTCTTGATTATTAAAATCAAATGGAGTATTGCACTACTGATATGTATGTCCCAATTGCTTACAATTTCTAGACATTGGAGCATATTCATCACTGACCCTTGGATTGGGACATTCACTAGCATAATGTCTTAATTGCTTACAATGGTAATATTAAAGTGGTCTTCTTTCAAAACCATCAAGAATATTAGGTGTTTCTATTAAAATATACAAGTTTTGCCTATTCCAAATTGAATGAATAAATGATCCTAGTTAACTAGTTTGTACTGTAGATTCTAAAATTGATTTGTGAATAGGTGGATATTGGAAATATCTTTGTTAATTTTGCTCCATACCTTGAGGATTGGATCCATATTCTTGGTTATATATCAAATTTTAAAAATTAGAAAAATTCCTATTTTTTTTATTTGAACGATTTCCACTCTAGCCAAATCTATTTCTTGTTTAGACTTAATTAACATCCCACAAAGTCGGTTGAATCATGGTTTGATTATTGAACTGTTGTTGTTTTCGTTAATTCCAATAATTTGTGGTACTATACTTATCTCCATAAAATATACATTACACATTCATTTGGGGTGGTGAAAAAATTCTATTACAAAATGGCCTTATCCCTTACAATTATTGCACCAAGTATTGAATCGCATATTAGTCGGTTCATGCCTCTTTTTCTTATCCTTTGTTAGATTAACAACCAATTCGTCCATCTTCTTTGTCAAAATCAGCAATAAAGCCTCATTTAGATCTTTTGATATTAGTTTATTAGATAATTCTTTCAAAGATATTGGATTTTGATATAGAAGGTATAGAAAATATGGACTTGTAGTTGTTGGTAGTATTGCCTATAACAGGACAACATTAACTATTTTTTGTGGATTAACACTAAGATTTGCATTGTAATCAATAATTCTTGGATAATTGCCCACTATTTTATTTCAAGTTGGCATTTGATAAACTCCTTGAAATAGAATCATCGTGGCTCTAGTGGTTAAGAATTGATCATAATGACATTCTTCTTATATCTTAGCTTGATCAAATGAGGAAGCAACAATAGCCAATTGAGCCTCTATCACAAACATCATCAATTCTGGTGGATATGTGAATGATTAAATTGACTCATCTATTATTTTAGAATAAAAGAATGTATTTGGAGTGCCAAAACTACAATTATAAAGTGAAGATGTGTTTAGATGATGCTAAATGAAGGAGAATAGTATTAGTCAAAAAGATATAGGATCTTAGTAAGTCTTAAAAGTAATTATCTTAGTTAATTTAATATTTTTTTTAATTATAAGAACTAGCATTTAGTTATTGAAATCAATGTCTATATTGGCCTTCTAATTTTATGTACCACTTATTAAATACATATAAATATTACTTAGTAAGTAGAAGAAGCATGAAAAAGAAATCTCATGTCTTTTTAATTATTTATGTAAAAAATAGGACTTTTAATTGATTTAATTTTATTTTTATTATTATAAAAAATCACCAAGGTAGAATAAAATAATTTTAAATAGATTTTATTATTTTAGAAATATTATAGGAATTTTTAGGATTTATTTATAATTTATTTAGAATTTTTTAGGAATTTTTAGAGCAATTTTAAAAACCTTGGTAAAAATGAATTATACCACTTTGGGAGCCATTATGAAGAATTGGAATAAGATTTGAAGGCCATACAAGGCTCTTAGGCTAATTAGATGTTTTTAAACACCATGATGAAGTCAAAATTATAAAATAAGGAGAATTACTAGTAGAAAATAGGAGGACCAATAGCTAGTATAGTCCTTATAAGAAGGGAGGTGCACAAGTCCCATATGAATTGTGACACTTTAGATGTAGGTAGGAGGATAAGACTTGTGGCCCCTCTAAGACACTTTTATACACTACTTGTGAGTCTTAGTGAGATTCAAACTCATGACCTTTTAAGCAAGTTATCCTTGAGGTAAAAAGTTTTTATTTCACTTTTTTATTATTTATCTTCTATCTTTGGATTGTAATAATTTATTCATAATAAATCAGAATTATATGTTTTTTATACCATTAAAAAGATTAAAAAATTATCTAAATAAAAATATAATTTTTATTTTTATTTTCTGCTTTTTAATACATGAAAATACAGTAAATAAATTGTGACTAGTTTTGTAGTGTGCGATTACTCAATTGTACATATTTTACTTGTTTTGTGTTGTTTTTCTCCTTCATTATTGTTTATTGCTCCTAATACTTTATACCACAATTTATAAGCAATTCCTAATTGAGGCCATCTTATACTTTGGATTGAAGAGTGAATTTTATCCTCACAAGGTATAATACGTCAACCAATACAGACAAAACTAATAAATCTAGCATTTGATTATTTAGCCATTTATAAAAGATATCTGCTACTTGGCCATAATATGACTGTATCGCTTGTCTTGGTACCATTCTATTATTCATTAATCTTTCCTTGAGATGTTTTTTAAATCCAATTGATCAAAAATGGATTAAAAATGTATTTTTCAATGCCTTCCAATTAGGAAATTGATCCACAGGTTGGCAATTATATCATTCAAATGTTGTGTCTTTTAAGGTTGTTGACAACCATCTCAACCAAATATCTTCAATTCTACCATTATTGGCTATATATACAGTCAAAAATTGAGACAAATGTTGATCTAGATCTACTCCTCGCAAACCACTAAATGTAGGTAATAGAGCTACACTAGTTGTGCAATTGCCCACCGCACCCATTTGGACCAGAATTGGAATTACTAGACCTCCTGCCACTATTAAAGATGTCAGTGTTCCATTCAATTTTTTATTAAAATAAACACTATCTTTTTCAATTATCTTTTCTAAACTTCTAAGCCTCTTCAATTTGCTATTATTATCCATAAATAATTTTATTGGTTTAATTTGAGATAAAAATGACGGATTTTAAAACATCCTAAATTGGCCCTTATTGGCAAGCAACTTATGCCATTCTGAAGAACTAATCTTGTTAGAATTGGCTGTATCCACTATTAAAAAAGTATCCAATGGAATATCCAATTCTTTTGTGTCTCTTTCACTTTCAATTAACGAGCTCAAGAGATATGCAAGATTATTCACCAAATTATTTGTAAGTGCTCTTGATAATTTTTTTAATGATATATATGTATAAAATATTAAAGGTCTATCAGGTTCTAGATATGCTCGCATATGCCAACAAGCATACAACTATGGTTTAATCCAATTCTATCAATATATTTTTTTTAGATTTTATTCTTGTTTATCTTACAACAAATTTTTTGTTTAACCTGTTGTACTGTAATTGCTTATAGTGTGTAAAATCCACTTAAAATGTATAATATGTTTATAGATTCTAATATATATTAGAATGGTTAGAAAAGTAAATTAAAGAGAGTTGGTATAAGAAACTTTATTTTAGATTTTTACTTAATTTGATTATAATATTTAAACTATATAAATCTAAATATTTAATATAAAGCCTTGACAGGCAATTGGAGTCCAAAGAAGAATAATTAAACTACTAAGAGGCCTATTTGGAAGGATGAAGACAAGGGATGAAGTTCTTCATTCTTATTGGTCAATGGTTATATCCAATAGGCTTTGAAGAGGCTACCTCCAACAAGAACAAGGGTTTTGGCAACTTCAAAGAGGATATTTGAAAATCAAAGACTAAGATTAGAAAGTTTATTGTTTGTACTATAATTTTGGTGTAAGTATCAAGAGATTTGGAATTTTTATAAGGGAGGAGTAGATACTTGAAATTAAGATGTACAAATAGTACTTATTGTCATTCTTTTGAAGATTAATTATCACACAATTAATTATCTTTTGATCTGCAAAAAACATCCAAGACTGCTACAATGCCTTCCACATTCTATCAATTCTTCTTCTATTAAATAAAATATTACAATTAATAATTCCATCTTATTCATTCACTATCTTTTCTCTTCTCCTAACATATAATAATAATATATAATACTACACTATCTTAAAAGATGGTATATAATCATTCCATAATCCAAACACTGAAATTTTTTAAAATTAACTATCATTCCCAGTAGTCTTTTCCACACAATTTCAGATTCTACAAACCTCTTCTTGTAGATCACTCTCAACTCTCAATATTCAATGTATTATAATTCTTCCATTCATATTTATACTTCACAAACATCTTCAATTATCGACTTTCAAATTCTTTCCTTATAATTCAAAATATAATAAATTCAATTTTTTATTTGATAACATATAAATCAAATCTCTCCTTCATTATAGAATTTCACTTTATATTATTCAAAATTCATTATCCGTCTTCTACAAAGAAAACAAGAGGTAGCACCAAGCTTATCCTGGCTCATGACTATCATAGTCTGGCCCTCTCTACTTCTTTTTCAATCCATTTATGCTTATTCCTCCAATATTAATTACTTTTTTTTAACTACATCATCCATCCTACCTTCTAAACTATCCATTTATCAGTTTATTGGCTTTTCTTAATCCTACATATTATATATTGTAAAACAAAAAATCCTATCCATTCTATAATACTCTAGTAATATATCAATATTCTTCTTTTAAAAAATATCTTAAAATTTGTTATACTACTTTGGAATACTTGCCAATAAATTCATATTTTCTTTACTTGAAATCACATAAATAACAAATGATATACCTTCTTTGGCTAAACTTATAAAGGCCTTTGCTCCAACAAATAAAGACTTATCAACTTATGAATTTTTACAAAGTTTTCTTATAAGGATTTCTGTTGGAAATGTCATTCTTTGTGACCTCCATTCTATAGATGGATTATACTTTTAAAGTAAGAAAGTCCAAGAATTAGAAGATTTGAAAGAGTCCTAATGACATTGAATACAATTTGGCTATTATGATCTTCAAATGATACTTCTTTAGGCATTGTTTCATGGATGATACTATAAGAAGATAAAGCTCATCTATCTATTACTTCTATATAAATAAGTTTGAATTTCTATACAAAAAGAACTTTATGAAGCTTAGTAAATGCTTCATCTAAGAAATAAGTAGATGCTATTGAATCTAATAAGACATTCACCTTCTTGCATCTCCAGCCAATTTGATACTTATTAATGAAGGTCAATAAATATTTAATGTCCCCCTATTTGATCCAACCTAAATGTTTCAATAAAGATTAGAATTTAAAACTAATAGATTAAAGGTTCTATCTACCCCCTACATCCATGTCTACAAGAAAGATTGAAGACTTATTTCTCTTGCATCTTCCTTCTAGATCCAACTTTTACATGTATCTATTAAATTTAAAAGAATTGAAATAAATTGACAATAGTCAAAGAACTTACTTGAAACTTAGCTTCCTAGTGCCACTTCTTATATTGTATCCTTCACTCTTCAATCTACAATGTATATTAGTTTAATGGAATGAAAACTCAACCAAATTACTTAATTAAAGACTTATTTTAGAAGTATGGTATCTTGAGTGATTGCTCTTCTCTTTTTCTTCTTTTTTTTGTATTGTGAGTGAAGTAACTTGTCTAATCTACTATTGGAGAACCTTTTCTATCTTACACTTGTGAAAAAATAGAATATGGCAGTGTTGTACTATAATTGCTTACAGTAAGTAAAATCCACTCAAAATGCATAATATGTTTATAGGTTTAGATATATATTAGAATGGTTAGTAAAGAAAATTGAAAGAGATTGGTGTAAGAAAATTTATTTTAGATTTTTATTTAGTATGGTTATGGGATTTAAATTACATAGATCTAAATGTTTAGTATGAAGCCTTGAGAGAAGGTGGGAGCCTAAGGATGAAAATTTAAGCTAATAAGAGGCTAATTGGAAGGGACAAAATCAAGGCATGGTCGGATGAAGGCAAGGAATGGAGAACTTCATTCCTATTGATTGAATACCATGCCCAATGGACTTTGAGGAGGCTGCCTGCAACAAGAATAAGGATTTTGGCGACTTCAAGGAGGCCATTAGAAAATCAGAGACTAAGGTTAGAAAGCTTGTTTTTTTGGGCTACAATTTTGGTATAAAAATTGAGGGAATTAGAGTTTTAATGAGGGAGGAGTAGGGGCTTGAAGTTAGGGTGTGCAAATTGTATCTACTATCACACTTTTGAAGATTGGAGGAGTTGTACGAAAGCTTTTGGAGATTGAGAAGTGCGGTTAAAGAGGAGGTTTTATGATCTACATTTGACAAGGAAAAATTACTATATTTGGAATTTTGAAAAAGGAGATATTGAGAATCAAAGACAGTAGATTGAATTCCAAGGCAGTAAGTAGGCCGTTTTATTGATAGTGCTAGGATTTGTCATATCTTGAGTTTTTGGACGAATTTTTATCTCAAACTTTTTAAGAAGGTGTATTATTATACTAAAAAGCTATATATTAAAGTTTCATAGCATTTAGACTTTTGGATTGTGAAATATGAAGAATTTAGTACACAAGTGTTTGTAAACAAGGGTTTGAAGCTATTGCTAGGATTTTGGCAATATCTAAAATTCAGTAATGAATTGACAGTTGAAATTTGAGGTGGTAGTTTTAAAGAATACATCAGTACTTCATATAAATTTGAAGTGGATTTAGATAATTGGATTAAAAATTATGGATTATTGAAGTTTGGCAAAAATTCCCTTCCTATAGGGGAATGAGGGTTTTAGAGTATTTGTTATGTTTTGAGAGGTTTGAGGAAATAAGGCTTATGTGTTCGGTGTGATAGCCCTATGAAGAAATATTTTATATAAATTTGAGAGGTTTTATTATACTTGGATCTTGCTTGAATAATTAGTAGCAGCCAAAAGTCCAACACTTTCTTGAGGCAAATTCTCTCTACCATGACAGTGGTGTCATGTTATAACACATTTATGTGATGAAAAACATAAATAAGAATGATTTCTACTTAATATTCAATTATCTTGGTTCATTAGAAATGCAAGATACTTAAAAAAAAAGGTTTATGAAAGCCTCTTAGATTATTTTCTTATTTTAATAGCTAATAGATAAAAATTAGTTATTAAATTTTTTTTCTAGGTTATAATAATTCTTCTATTGCTTTTAAAAAGCCATAAGTTAATAAAAATAGAATAGAAGAAATAAAAAGTTAATATAGTTAATACTAGAGTTAAATTAAGGATATGATCAAGCTTAAAAATCCTTAGAATAAGTTGAATTGATACTCGTGGGTCGACCAATTATGAAACAAGATCAATATCAGATCTCTAGCCACAAAAACAACCACCAAGGACAAGATATCTAGTCATTTGGAGATCAGCCATTAGAATTGGAGAGCTAGCTTTAAGCTTGTTGTGAAGACATTAGGCTTATTTCTATAGGATTTGGGAGGACTTAGCAATTGCTATATAAAGTCAAGATTTTTATGTGAGATTAAATTTTTATGCAATATCGTTAGGACTAGCATTCTTAGCTATTGTATGCAATTCAATTGATATCTATAGTTGAAAATTTGAAAATATGTGGACAATTGCATGTGATAACATTGAGTAAAAATTTGTAACAATCTAATAATGTGATCGAGGTTTATTTGATCTTTAGTACGAATAGGTATCAAAAATTGGTAGTTTAGGGCTATTTAGGATTTCTGTAATATTTGAAGATTTATTAGTCAAATTAAGCTAAAATTTGGCATAATATTAGAAGACTTCAAGAATAAGCTTTACACCAATTTTTAGTTAAAGTTAATAATTGGATGAGGAGAAATTGCTACTGGGATATCTATATCAACTTTCAAGTTGGTGGCTGAGTGACATTAGTATGATTTTTGGTTAATTTTTAATAATTTGTAAGTTAGATTGGGCTAAAACTTTTTAAACATATAGAAGACTTATATTTGCATTTGTGTGCAAAATCTCAGATCAAGTTGGTAATTAAATTAAGAGTTATAGCTTATTGAAGTTCATTGATTAGGATTAGGACTTGCAAGGGGAAATCTAAGTTACTTAATTGCAACAAGTAACAAAGCAATTGGATTTTATATGTGGTTGAAGTTATCAAGGAGAGTATTTTTAAATACTTTGTATTGACTTAAGCACTCTAAAATTGAAATTCAAATCATATTCTTCTTATATGGATGAAACCTATTAAGAGTTCTTGAAGATTTGTGAATTACAACTTCACCTTCCACAGCTAGGTGCCTGGTGCATTTCCAAACAAGACAACACGTAACACAACAATGGGTTGAAAGGGTGATTAAATCCCTCTACCACTAGAAAAAGGCTGCCTACAAGAAGATTTATAAGGATAAAGAAAAGGATTATTTATTTGAATAACCAATCCTTTGTCTCTTGTGAAAAGATGGAATATAAGAGGTAAAGAGGGTGATTAAATCCCTCAACCAGTAGAGATAGACTCTCAATAAGAAACTTACAAAGAGAGAAGTGATGAAACTTTTGAAGATGAGCTATTATTAATTTTTCAATCAAATATTGAGATAGATAAAAATTCCAAGTTTATATAAAATTATTCCTAAAAGAGGCCATTACATCAAGTATATAAGACTCAAGTACTCTAACATCTCCAAATTGTAGCAAAATATATTGAATCCTTCATTAACCTTACAAGGGATTTTTGTTAACTTCAACAATGCATATCTCCTAATTGGACCATCTAAAAATATTCAATTTTATAAAAAGTACTGATATACTTTTAACAACTACTATAACAAATTTTAACTATTGATTTATTACCAATCTTTAGATATTGCAAAAATTCTAACAATAGCTTTATACCCTTTTTTACAAATACCTGCGTACTAAGTTCTTTATATCTCATAAAATAAATATCCAAATACTATGAAACTTTGATATATAACTTTTTAACATAATTTTTCATCTTATTAGAAATTTTTAGATAAAAATTTATCCAGAAACTCAAGATATGGCAAAAATCATCACTATTAATAAAACGGTCTATCTATTGCCTTGGAATTTCATCTTTTGTCTTTGACTTCTAATATCTCTTTTTTTAAAATTTGATCTATTATCTTTGACTTCTAATATCTCTTGAGTACTATTTTCTTCATATTACACAAATCCAAAATTTTAATACTACAAAATTTTTATATATAGTCTTGTGATATAAACATATACATTTTTGAAAATTTCGAGCTAAAAATTTATCAAATTGCCTAAGATATAGCTCAAAGTATAACCACTAGTTAAGCAAGGTCACTTATTGCCCTTAGCTTATAAGCATTGACTTCAACTCCTAATATCTCTTTTATCCCAGCTTAGATTTTATAAAGCTATATATGAAAAGTCTAGCCAAAAAAGTGATCTTTTTGTTCCCAATCATTGATCTTCTATTGCTTTTTGTATGCGCGAGTTATATTCAAAAGAGTGACAATAGATATAATTTTGACACCTTAACTTTGAGCGCCTATATCTCTTTTATAAAAAGTCCAAATTAAAAAAATTGCACCAAAATCATATCCAAAAATCCAAACTTGTTAACCATAGCCTTTGACATTTGACTCCTCTCAAAAAACAAATTGTAATTTCTAATAAATCCTTGGGTAGCCTCCTTAAAATCCATTGAACATGATTTTTGGCCAATAAGAATAGAGACTTCTATCATCTATCTCCATTCATCTACATGGATAGTCTAATTATTCTTTTTTACACTAAAATCTCTTTCTAATTCTTTTTTTTTATAAGATTTACATAATATGTGTTTTAAATATCAAATAAATGAAGTAAATAAGATCTTAAAGATCTCCAATGTCTAATAAAGGTGATTTAAGATATATAAAAGTTATTACCAATATAAAATCAACTTCAAAAGTCACTACCAAAAAAAAAAAAAGATTATATAAACTTTAATAATAACCTTTTTAGATAGATTCTTTCTAAATTAATAACCTAATCACATTTTATAACTAATAAAATCCATTAATATGGCTCTTATTTAATTGTATAGTAAATTATATATTAAATATATATAAATAATATTTTTATGTAGTAGTCAAACTACAATATGATAGTGTCAATTTTTTAAAGTATTTTTTTTATAGAAACAAACATATTAGACTTTGTTTTAGATGTAGTATTGTTATAAATGGGAGTAGATGAAAAACTTCATCTAATAGCTTTCCATTTCGGAAAATTTTTAGTAATAGAAATCAACTATAAAATCAATGATAAAGAACTTCTTGGAATTGTGGATTCTTTTCAAGAATGGCATTACTATCTAGAAGGCACTTCCAATCTAGTCATCGTATATGTAGATCTCAAGAATCTCAAGTATTTCATATCAACACATATTTTGAATCATCACCAAACTTGTTGGAGCATGTTTTTATCAAGATTCAAGTGCATTATTACTTATTGGCTAGAAAAACAATAAGGTTTGTCTGATGTCTTTTCTAGACATTCTTATCTTGTATCAAAAGAAAAAAATGCAGCTTTTGACCAACAAAAGACAATCTTCTTGAAGCCAAAATAATTTCATCTTCAAGCAATGAAAATAATATTGACTAATAATTCAATCTTTTTTAAATAAATCCAATCAAGTATGTCTTCAAACCTTCTTATTCATAATATTCAAATAAATTCATTCAAGTCTCATGATACCTCAAAGTTTGAATTCAAAAACAATCTATTCTATTTCAAAGGATGTCTATGTACTCCAGAAGATGAAGTACAACTATGTGCTCTTGAAGCTTGTTACAACTTTCCTACAATAGACTATTTTGAATATAACAAGACTTTGGAACTAATATCAAAAGATTTTTAGTGATCTCAAAGTAGAAGGCTATTAAATAATTTGTATAGCCGTGCAATATTTGTTTAAGATTAAAAACTCCTTGTCATTGACTTTATAGACTTCTCCAACCATTGTTTATATCAGAACAATCTTAGTCTTTTATTTCTATTGATTTTATCATGGATCTTTTAAATTCAAATTCATATGACTCTATATTTGTGATTATAGATTATTTTACTAAAATGGTATATTTTATACCATATACAAAATCTATTATAAGTGAAGAAATAACTAAATTCTTCCTTGATAATATTTGTCTCTATCATGGATTATCAAGGGATATTATATCAAATAGAGAGATGCAATTTGTTTTAAAATGTTGAAGGTGGACATAAAATTATCTTCAACTTTCTACCTTCAAATTGATAGACAAATAAAATAAATAAATTAAATTTTAGAGTAATATTTGAGATTTATTATCAATTATCACCAAGATGATTGGACAATTCTTTTACCATTAGTAGAGTTTACTTACAATAATTCAATACATTCTTCTACTTAATAATTTTTGCCAATTATGGTTATCATCTATGTCTTGATACTTTTAACTTTTTAAAAGTTGATAATTCTATGACAAAAGATTTTACAAATTGGTTGTCAAAGCTATATGTAATAATAAAGGTACAATTAAGAAAAGTTCAAGAATAATAAAAGATCAATATAGATGTCTATTATAAAAAAAAAATCTAAAATCTATGTAGGCAATAAGGTATGGTTACTTCATAATAATAGCAAAACTATTTGTTCTTGTGACAAGCTAGATTATTATAACATTTCTTATGTTTTGAGAGGTTTGAGGAAATAAGGCTTATATATTGAGTGTAATAGCTCTATGAAGAAATCTTTTGTATAAAATTGGGAGGTTTGTTATACTTAGATCTTGGTTGAGTAATTAGTGGCAGCCAAAAGTCCAACGCTTTCTTGAGGCAATTCTCTCTACCACGACATTAATATTTGCAAAGTTCTAGGAGCTGTCTTATCCATTAAAAGATCCTCTCATGGACAAACATTCCAAAAAAGTTCACTCAGCCATTCCAATTTTGAATTTTATAAGCAAGATAAATTATTTCATTGAATTAATTTGAAATCCAAGAAAAAAAAGAAGGCCCTAGTAATCACTACTAATATGGAACCATATGATATTTTCAAAGATTTGGATGAAATCAAACCTTTAATTTCAATAAAATAATTGCTAGCAGTTGCGCCAAAATTTCGTTTTATATTGAATTCCTCATTAATACAATTTAGGGCTTATAATAAAAAAAATTGTGAAGTTAGTTTGAATCCCAATCCAAGCACACTGACTATTCATATATCCATCAATAGTATTCTTATTTCTGGAGTTCAAGTGAATGGAGGTTCTAAGGTGAATTTAATAACTATGAATACAATAGAGCATTTGGATTTAACTCAATTGTTATCCATGACCTTGGTATTGAGAATGGCTGACTATAATTGTACAAAGTCTATGGATATTCTTTGTAGTATTGATATTGCTACTACTGGAATCATATATAAGATTAATTATATTATTTTCTAATTACAAAGTTCTATATTATCATATCCAATTTTATTGGATCGGCCGTAGCTATATCAAGCCAAAGTTAGGAATGATTGGGACTGTTGTCGTATTGTGGTTTGGCTACCATATGAAAAAATTATACATATATATTTAATGCATAATTTATTACATAGTTAAATGAAAGCCATATTAATGAACTTTTATTGATTACAGGATGTGGTTAGGTTGCTAGTTTAAAAAAGATCTATTAAAAGGATTATTATTAAGGTTTATATAACCTTATATTCTTTTTAGTAGTGATTTTGAGGTTGATTTTATATTGATAGTAACTTATATATATCTTAAGTCACCTTTATTAGACATTGGTGACCCTTAAAATTTTAGTTTACTTCTTTTATTTGGTGCTTAAAGCACAAAGTATGTAAATCTTATAAGAAGAAGGATTAGAAAAGGGTTTTTAATGTAAAAAGGATAGTTTGGCCATCTATGTGGATAAAAAGAGGTGGATGATAGAAATCTCTATTCTAATTGGCCAAAAATCATGTCCAATGGGCTTCAAGGAGGCTACCCGAGGATTTATTAGGGATTAGGATTTGTTTTTCAAGGGAGTCAAACATCAAAGGCTAGGATCATAAGGTTTAGGTTTTAGATCTGATTTAAGTGCAAATTATGTGTGATTTGCACTTTTTATGAAGAAATTATAGGCGCTCAAAGTTAAGGTGTCAATTTTGGACCTACTATCACTCTTTTGAGTATAACTCATGTATACAGAGAGAAATTGAGGATCAGCAACTAGGAATGGAGAGAACACTTTTACGGCTATATTTTTTATATGCAGCTTGATGAAATTCAAGCTAAGGTGAAGGAGATATTGGGAGTTGAAGTCAGTACTTACAAACTTAAGGGCAGTAAGTGACCTGCTTACATAGTGGTTACATTTTCAGCTATATCTTGGACAATTTCATAGATTTTTGGCTCAAGAGTGTATATATTTATATCACAAGACTATGTGTAGAAACTTTATGGCATTAAGATTTTGGATGTGTGAGATATAAGAAAAATATTGCTCGGGTGTCTCTGAGCTAGGGTTTTAAGTACCTACTAGGGATTTTGAGATATCGGATGATGGAAAATGAATTTATGGTTGATTCTTTCTTGTGGTGAAACTTAAGAAGATTGTCTACAATTTGAACTAAATTTTTTTAGAAATTGAATGGTTGGATTAAGAATTATTGAACTCTAAAGTTCAATAAGAAATAAGTCTTTGCAGATGAACAAAGTTTTGAAGGATTTTTGTGGAAATTTGAACTCTTTTTGTACAAACTTACTTGAATATAAGAGGATTTATATATATAACTTCTTTTTTTATAAGATAGTTGTATTATTTGTCTTTTTTATTAAGAAAAAATCACCTATTGGATTTTTGCTATCAAGTTTCAAATAAACTCTCTATAGCCAAGTACCCAGTGTATTCTTAGATAGAAGGCCATGGCATACAACACCATGAACATTGACTATTGGAAAGGATAGAGACAAGATTGTTTTACAAATATATCTAGTTTAATATTATGGAGAATCTCAAATTTTGGGTTCAAAAGCAACATTTGACAATGAAATCAATGTAATATAGAGTATGATGAAATTACCAATATAATACAAGTTGGAGATGATCCAATTCACATGCAGAAGCAAGGCGTGTTATACCAATATAGAAGACCTAAAGAATATTTAGTAAATCTAGAGGATATACTGAACTCTAATCATACTATCACCAATTGGATGAATAATTCCATAATTAATGAAGTCAGTGCATTAGAATCAAAATTGGATAGTTTCAATTTTTCGGATTATATAAAGAATTTAGAGGAAGAGAGGAAAATAAAATTAGAGGTTGTTGATGAACTTGTATATCAATCCAGTAACTTAGGCACTAATGAAACATCGTAGATTATCAAAGTATACACTGGTATTACGAATATAGAGCTAAGAAATTAAAAAGATTTCTTCTTAAATCATAAATCTACTTTTGTTTGATTATATGCGGATTTAAAAGGTATTCTTGCCAAAGTTTGTGAGTATCAAATTTCTTTGGAGGAGGATGCTATACCAATTCATCAAAGACAACACCGGCTCAATCCAAAATATTTGTTTATGGTAAAAGAAGAAATGGACAAACTTTTTAATATAGGTTTTATTTATCCAGTCTTGTATAGTGAATGGATTTCACCAATTGCAATGGTGCTAAAGAAGAATGGAAAAATCCAACTTTGTCAAGATTTTTGTAAATTAAATGTGACTATCAAGAAGGATTATTTTTTTTTATCTTTTATGGATAGTATATTGGATGCAGTAGCCGAGCATGAATGTTATTTCTTTTTGGATGGATTTTTGGATTATAATCAAATTAAAATTGTGACAAAGGACCAATTAAAGACTACTTTTACTATGGATTGGGGCATATTTTCTTATAAAATAATGCCATTTGGATTATGTAACATCCTCATTATATTTCAAAGGGTGACGACATAAGTATTTCAAGATTATTTATGATTATTGATGGAGGTAATTTTAGATGATTTTTACATATTTAATATGACAATTGACTATTTGGAATATTTTAGTAAATATTTGGAACAATGTCATAAGTATGGAATATCTTTGAATTTTGAGAAGTGTCAATTTGGCGTACCATTGGGAAAGCTTTTGGAACACATTAATTCTGTGGCTGGTATTGCTACTGATCCAGATAAAGTTACTCATATATTGGCCTTACCAAAATCAAAAACAATGTTGGGTGTTCATAGTTTCATAGGCCATATCACCTATTATCGGTAATTTATTGATTCATTTGCAATCATATGTTAGCATTTAACTAATCTCTTAAAAAAACTACCATCGGATGGATTTAGTCCAATTTGGACTAAAGAATATATAGTTACGTTTGAAGAATTGAAACAAAAATTGGTGTTTACACTAGTACTTGTTGCACCTTATTGGACAAAATTATTTCATGTTTATATTGATGCATCCAATGCTGTTATTGGATCCGTGTCAAGTTAGAAAGATGCAAAAGATTTGGACCATCCAATATATTATGCTAGTTGATAATTTATTGCTATGGAATAAAATTATATTATAAGTGTATGGGAAGCCTTAGGCATGATCTACTCTGTACAAAAATTTTAGTATTATCTGCTTAGCTATCTATTTGTGTTTCATATTGATCATGATACTTTTAAGTATATCATTAATAAACCTCAATTGAATGGACACATTGCTTGATGGATATTATTCCTTCAAAAATTTAATTTTATTATTAATGTTAGACCAGGAAAGAAACATGCCAATGTGGACCATTTATCCTATTTGACCAATATATTAGATAATGAACCTATTAATGATGTATTTCTTGATGTAAAATTATTTGTCGCCAATGTGATTACACCCAAATATAATGAATTGATTTAGTATCTGATATTTCAAATATTTCTATTTATATTTAGTTAAAAAACTTAAAAAATATCTAATGTTAAAAAGTGCATCGTATACGATGATTGGAGACACCTTGTATAAATAAGGGCGGGATAGAATTTTATGCCACTATATCTTTTAAAGTGAAGTGCATATTATATTGGCAGGCTGCCATTTGAATAATTATGGTGGATATTTTACTGATAAAAGTATTGCTTGAAAAACTTTAATAGCTGGATATTGGTAGCCAACAATGTTTTCAGATGCACATCAGTATATTTGATGTTGAGATCCTTGTCAACAAATCAATCGACCTATTGGAACTTATGCCATGCTATTGGTACTAATTTTGGTATAAGCACTATTTAAAAAATGGAGTATTGATTTTGTAGGACCAATTGCATTAGGCTCAGAAAATGGACAAAAAGATATATTTTAGTAGTGACCAATTATATAACAAAATGGGGTGAGGCGGTGGCAACAAAAACTGATTATGCCAATATAGTAGCTACATTTTTATATGAGAACATTATCACTTGCTTTAGGTGTGCCAAAGAATTGGTTAGTGATCAAAAAATATATTTTATTAATTCTACAATTGTAGCCTTGACACATAAATATGAGATCAAACATCAAAAAACAATCCCATATCATCCTCGGGCCAATGGACAGACTGAAAGGACCAATGGTATTCTGTGCAAAATTTTAACAAATTAGGATACAAAATTATTTGTAATTTTATAGGCATATCATACTGCATATAAAGTGACTACCAATTCTACACCATTCCAATTGATGTACAGACAAAAGGCAATATTACCAATTGAATAGGAAGTTCACAATTTAAAAATTATATTGGATGAACATCTTGGTGACAAGGAATTTCTTGTCACCAAGATGTTCATCCATTAGCACAATTGGAAAAATTGGATGAAGTTAGGATTATGGCTCTTTTGACTATGAAAGCTACAGAACATTGTTATAAGAATTATTATGATAGTAAATTATATCTCAAATCTTTTCTACCCAATGATCTAGTGCTTCTTTATGATAGTCAATTTCACAATTTTCTAGAGAAATTTCAAGTCCATTAGCATGGACCGCTGTCATATGATGAATTGTCTTGTTTGAGAATGCACCGGGCACCTAATTGTGGAGGATGAAATTGCAATTCACAAATATCCAAGAACCCTTAACAAATTTTATTTATATAAGAAGAGTATGATTGAATATCAATATGAGAGTATTTAAGTCAATATAAAGTATTTAAAAATATTCTTCTTGATAACTTCATTTACATATAAGCTCCAATTGCTTTGTTACTTGTCACAATCAAGCAACTATATTTTTCTTTATAAATCTTAACTTTATTCAATGAACTTTAATAAGCTATAGCTTTTAATCTAACTGTCAATTTGATGTGAAACTTTACTTACAAATACAAATAAAAGTTTTTTTTATATTTAAGAGGTTTCAATCTAATCCAACTAACAAATTGTCAAAAATCAATGAAAATCCACACTGATATCATTTAGCCACTGACTTAAAGGTTGATATAGATATCTCAATGGCAATTTCTCCTTCTCTAATTATTAATATCAATTAAAATTTGGTATGTAGCTTATTCTTCAAGTCTTTTAATACTATGCCAAATTTCACCTTCACTCAACTAGTAGATCTTTAGATATCATAGAAATCCTAAATCACCCTAAATTACCAATTTTTGATACCTCTTTGTACTAAAGATCAAATAAGTCTTGATTCACTAATAGATTGCTATAAATTTTGACTTGGTCTTAATACACTCAATTATCCACACATTATCAAATTTTCAACTATAGATATCACTTTAATTGCACATAATAGCTAAAAGTGCTAGCCCTAAAATCAAGATTTTTAAAATATGCAGTTATATGCATTTTTGCAAGGATTAGATAACTTGCCACCAATTGATGTGGAAATAGTGGCAGAGTATATAAAAAATTATGTCTTGCAGTATGGTTCAAATGTAGTAAAAGGGAGCATTATCGGAATCAAAGAGTATACCTTACAAAAGGTATTGCATCTATCAATTGATGAGCTTGCGATAGATATTGAAGTATCTAGTGATTTTAGACCAAGAAGCTATTTCAAAGGTGGAATATCGACATTTGAGAAGAATTAAGGTTGGAAGGTGGTGGAGGCACTTATATCAAAGCTTATAGAACAGATGCATTTTATTCAGAAGCATATAGGCTTGAATCGACACACCACATATATATCCAAATGGTTACTGTTTGTTGCAATAGAATTGCTTGAAGGCATGGTGTTTAATTGGTCAGCTTTTGTAATAACTAGAATCAATGTTAAGATAGGAGCCAAGCAAAAGACGGAGAAATTTCCATCTTTACTTTGCTCCAATTATATGCACTCCATGATTGTGTATATGTTGAGTCAAATACCACCAATAAAAGAAAAAAATATACCCTCTCCAGTGCCTCAACAATATATTTGGAGTTTAACAACACTAACAGCTAGTCTAAAGGTAGTGGTGCATAAAATTAGGGAATCAAGTAAATCATTGGAACGGTGTCATATTATAGTTTGGCTATTATGTGAAAAAATTATATATGTATATTTAATGTATAATTTACTACAAAGCTAAATGAGAGCCATATCAATGGACTTTTATTAGTTACAAGATATAATTAGGTTGCTAGTTTCAAAAAGATCTATTAAAAGGATTATTATTGAAATTTATACAATCTAATTTCTTCCTTTGATAGTAATTTTGAGGTTAATTTATATTGAAAATAACTTATATATATCTTAAGTCACCTTTATTAGACATTGGTGACCTTTAAAATTTTAGTTTACTTCTTTTATTTGGTGCTTAAAGCACAAAGTATATATATCTTATAAGAAGAAGGGTTAGAAAAGGATTTTTAGTGTAAAAAGAATAGTTTGGCCATCCATGTGGATGGATAGAGGTGGATGATAGAAATCTCTATTCTAATTGGCCAAAAACCATGCCTAATAGGTTTCAAGGAGGCTACCCGAGGGTTTATTAGGAGTTAGGGTTTGTTTTTCGAAGAGAGTTGAACATCAGAGGCTAGGATTATAAGGTTTAGGTTTTTGGATCTGATTTAAGTGCAAATTTTGTGTGATTTGCACTTTTTATGAAGAAGTTATAGGCGCTCAAAGTTAAGGTGTTGATTTTGGATCTACTATCATTCTTTTGGATATAACTTGTGCATATAGAAAGCAATTAAGGATCAATGACTAGGATTGGAGAGAACACTCTCTTGGCTATACTTCTCATATATGGCTTGATAAAATCTAAGCTAGAATAAAGGAGATATTAAAAGTTGAAGTCAGTGCTTTTAAGCTAAGGGCAGTAAGTAACCTTGCTTAACTAGTGGTTACATTTTGAGCTATATCTTAGGCAATTTGATAGATTTTTGGCTCAAAATTTTCAAAAGTGTATATGTTTATGTTACAAGACTATGTACAAAAACTTTGTGGCATTAAGATTTTGGATTTGTGAGATATAAGGAAAATAGTATTCAGGTGTCTTTGAGCTAGGGTTTTAAGCACCTATTAGGATTTTTGAGATATCAAATGATCAAAAGCAAATTTATGGTTGATTCTTCTTTGTGGAAAAATTTGAAAGTATTATCTACACTTTGAAGGAAATTTCATAGAAACTAAATAGTTGGATCAAGAATTATTGAATTCTAAAGTTTAGCAAGAAATAAGTCTTTGCAGGTGAATAAAGTTTTGAAGGGTTTTTGTAGAAATTTGAATCTTTTTTATACAAACTTACTTGAATACAAGAGGGTTTTATCTATACAACTTTTCTTTTATAATATTTTTATATTATTTGTCCTTTTTATTAAGGATAAATCACTTGTTGGAGTTTTGCCAATAATTTTCAAGTGAATTCTCTAAAGCCAGGTACCCAATGTATTCTCAAATAGAAGTTCATGCCATAAGACAATATTTAGGTTTGTGGAGATAGAATCAATAAAATTCCTATTCTTTTTAAGGTGCATTGATAAGATTTACGGTTGGTTCTCTTCTGCGCTCATTAATATCATAACCTTGCTATTAAACAAGATATTCTAATTTGTCCCACCATCGCCGTGAATCAAATACCTTTTCAACCTTGTATTCTTTATAGTCTTTAATTTCAATACTAGGCGGCGATTGTTGTACCCTTCTTAGAATATATGACTTTCTATAAGATTCTAAAAGAAAGATATGAAAAATTAAATGTACCTTTATAATAGATGGCAATTCTAAGCAATATGCAACTAGATCGATTTGCTTCTAGATAGATAATGGTTCTAACCTTAGGTAGTCCAACTTATTGCATGGCTATTTAGTCTTGATATTCCGTTGAAGAAGCCATATCTTATCTCTAATATGAAAAGCAGGTGGTTGATTCCTAAATTTATCTATAGATGCCTTGTAAGTATCTTGAATTACTTGTAATTGAAGCTTCAAGATTGTTTGGTGTTGTAATAGCTGCTTTATAAATCCTTCAATCGTTAGATTGTTGTTCTTTAGCATATTCCATAGATCAAGCTTTGGATGATATCCATAGTTGGAGTAAAACGATATTTGCTGACTTGAAGCAAGAACAGTATTATTGTATGCAAACTGTGCTAATGGTAGATACAAGGTCCAATTGTCTTGTTAATAATTAATGCTACATCATAAATATTATGCCAATATTTGATTAACTTGTTTTGTTTGGCCATCAATTTGAGAATGGAAAGCCGAAGAAAGTTTAATATCCATCTTTAATATTTCAAAAAGACACTTTCATAACTTAGATATGAATTGGGATCCTTGATCAAATACAATATCATCTGGTAGGCCATGATATTGATATATGTTTTTAAAAAAGAGCCTTGCCATTTCTTCACTAGATGCAATCTTTTTATAATAGATGAAATGAGCCATCTATGTGAGTTGATCCACCACTACAAAGATATTGTCCAATGAATTGGATGGTGGTAGATCTGTAATGAAGTCCATCAATATAAAAAACCATGACCATCTTAGAATAGGCAAGGATTGTAAAAGTCTATAAGGGCGATGTTGAGGATTTTTGAATCTTGAACAAATGTCACAAGAGAGCCAAAGTCCTTTGCTATCTTTTATAGTTGAGACCACCAAAAATCTCGAAAAATAAGTTCTAAGGTCTTATTAAATCAAAAGTGACGCATAGCAGGAAAGTCATGGCAAGATTGCAGAATGCACAATCATGTTGGTCCTTCTGAGATATACAAACATTCTTCAAAGTATAGAAGGTCTTCTTCAAATTTGAACTTATCAGCATTTTCTTTCAAGTGATGCTTGACATCAAGGACCAAAGTATCATTAGTAGTTGCAACATGCACCTCATTGATGAAACTAGAATTGATAGGCACCAATGTAATAGTGACACAAAGGTAGAATTGTTCCAATTTCAACAAAATTGTATATTGTTGATCAAATGGTGCCTCTCCTATCCTTGATATAAGATATGATCTCCTCAATAGAGCATCCAACAATCCTTATTGCTTCCCAAGGGGATAAGTGATAACAAAGTTGAATCGAGATAGCGACATATTCTATCAAGCTTCATGGTGATTAAGAATCTGAGTTGACATAAAATATTCTAAATTCTTGTGATTTGTATATACAATTAAAGGATGTATTATTCCTTCATAAAAATAATACCATTCTTGAAAAGAATCCATAATAGCAAGAAGCTTCTTATCTAAGATTTCATAATTAATTTTGGCACCAAAGAACTTTCAAGAATAAAATGCAATAAGATGGAATTTGTTGTCTATATTCATTTGTGAAAGTATAGCCTTTAATACAAAATCTGAAGCATCAATCTTTAAGTAGAATACTTTTGTAAAGTCTGGATGCACCAATATTGGAGCTATAGTAAACTGTCAAGGACAAGAATTCAATGAAAGCAAATAAACATATGAAACTTCTATTAAGAAGTATAACAAAATAAAAGTCAAGAAGTATATATTTTAAAAGAAACTAGAATGGCTATTGCGACAAGACAAGAAAACTATAGACTCTTGAAACTCGACTAAAAGCAAGAAAGGAATTGATAAGAGTGAAGAAGGCTTCACTCTTGTCTCTATAAATACTATCTAACTAAAAGCTACGTTGTTGTGATGTAACGTGACTATTAGGTAAAAGAATGTTGAAATAGTACATTATAGAAGATCTTAGTCCAAAATATTGTAGCAAATTATCTTAGAAAAATAGATAATAATAAAAAGAGAGTAAAATTAATGGGTGTTAATACTGCCTTTTTTACAAATGAGCTTCTATTTATTTTGTAGGACCATAAGTAAGGCAAAACAAAATAGATTGGAAAATAAAATGATATAAGTATATATAAGAAGGAATTAAAAATAGGTTTCAAAAAAATTTACTACAAAAATCTCAAAACAGATACCCAGAAAGGACTAGTTATGAACCGCGGTTGAAATCAAATTTCAAGGCACAAAATTGCGTGCCTATGGCAAGTCCAAAGGCCTTTTAGAAATTGGAAGGTGGAATTAGAGAGAAAACTAGAAGATCTTTCTTTAAGCATTAGTTATAAGTGGTTTGAGTTAGTAATAACTTTGTACTGGCTTTGTAATGTTAGGGTTGATTTTCGTGACTCTGATTTTGTAAAATATATTAGAGTTTATATTTTTGAGTATTTTGTAAGATTGGTTATAGATCTACAAGTGATATTTTGTGAGTTGGTGCATACAGTAGTGCTCATAGGATGCTTTAAATTTGACATTGATCCAATAGTTCAATCAAAGATTATTGAAGTTTATGTGGGTTAGGATCTCAAAAATTGAGAATTGAGGGTTAGTTAGATTTCCTAAGATTTCTACCTATCTACTAATTGGATTGGAGTGAAATTTATATGTATGTATAGAAGACTTAATTTTCTATATGTGTGTGAAATTTGGAAGCAATTGAACAATGTAAGAAGGAGATATTGGTACTAGACAATCAGCATTAAGGTAGAAGAAGGAGGCTAGCTGACACTTGATTGAAATTTTGCGTTGAATTTCTTGCTGGTAAATTTGATCTTCTTCAAATTTTATGTACTTGCTATTAACTTAATTTTTAAAGAGTGTATAAATTTTTAAGCAAGATCAATGATTTAGTCAAAAGTTATTGAAATTTTAAAACTACCCTAGGAATTGCTTAGGGCTTGGTTAGGATTTGGTTAGGGTTTAGGGTTGGATTTAGGATTTAGTGTTTGTTTACAATTTATTAAAGTTTGACCAAGGTTGATTAGGATTTAGTTAGGATTTGTTTTAGGGTTGTTAAAATTTGACTAGGATTGATTAGGATTTATTTTAGGATTTGTTAAGATTTGAGCAGGGTTACTTAAGATTTAGTTAGGGTTTGTTTTAGGATTTATTAAGATTTGACCAAAGTTAATTAGGATTAATTAGAATTTGTTGAAATTTGATCAAAGTTGACTAGAATTTAATTAGGATTTATTTTAGGATTTGTTAAGATTTGAACACGATTGACTAGGATTTTAGGATTTGTTAGGATTTGACCAGGATTGACTAGGATTTAATTAAGATTTGTTTTAGGATTTGTTAGGATTTGACTAGAATGGATTAGGATTTAGTTAGGATTTGTTTTAGAATTTATTAAGATTTGACCAGGGTTGATTATGATTTAAGGATTTATTAGGATTTGACCAAGATTGACTAAGATTTAATTAAAATATGTTTAAAGGCTTGTTAGGATTGACTAGGATTTATTTAGGATTTATTTAGAATTTGTTAAGATTTGACTTGGATTGACTAGGGTTTTTGGATTTATTAGGATTTAATCAAAGTTGACTAGGATTTAGTTAGGATTTGTTTTAGGATTTGATTAAGATTGACTAAGATTTACTTAGGATTTGTTTTAGGATTTGTTAGAGTTTGATCAAAGTTGACTAAGATTAGTTAGGATTTATTTAAGGTTTGTTAAAATTTGACCAAGATTGATTAGGATTTAATTAGGATTTATTTTACGATTGTTAAAATTTGACCAGAGTTGATTAGGATTTAGTCAGGATTTGTTTTAAGATTTGTTAGGATTTAACCAAGGTTGACTAAGATTTAGTTAGGATTTGTTTTAGGATTTATTAAGGTTTGACAAAGATTGACTAGGATTAATTAGAATTTGTTAAAGTTTGATCAGAGTTGATTAGGATTTAATTAGGGTTTATTTTAGGATTTGTTAAGATTTGACCAAGGTTGATTAGAATTTAGTTAGGATTTATTTTAGGATTTGTTAGGATTTGATCAGAGTTGATTAAGATTTAATTAGGATTTATTAAGATTTGACCAAGATTGATGTAGAATAGGAAGATATTTTAGGATTTATGATACATAGGTTGTAGGATTAAGAATAGGCAAGAAGCTAATGAATGGCCAGTTTAGAAGGCAGAATGGATGAAGAAGTTAAAAAAAGTAGTTATCATCAATTGTATAGAAGTTAACATAGATGGAGTAAGTATAAATTGATTCGGTACAGAGGAGTAGGTGATAGTCTTGAGCCAGGGTAAGCTTGATGCTACCTCTCTCTTTTCTTTTGTTAGACTGTAGTAGAGGATCCGGATTCTATTTTGATGGATTATACCATGTCAATGGTGAAGTATATGAATAAAACAAAAAAAATTTATATATGTGGATGAGTAAGAAATTATAATTGTTTGAGTTTATTGTAGCGAATTGGCAGTCAAAGATCAGATATGTCAATGTAGTTTGATTGTGAATGAGAATGCTATGCCGTATTGACTGTGAGAGTTGAGCGATAAATGAGAATATTAGAGAAATGATTTGTTTTGAAAGACGTTCTTAGTGAGGAATTATTTCCAGTGATTGGGAAGTGAAGCAGGTATATGCAGTCTACAGAGATGGTGCAACATTGTCGGTTGTTGTTATAAGCTCGGAAAAAGACAACAGATTACAGTAGGAGAATTGGTAGAAGATTGTGTCACAAAATTTATCTTTAGTTGCAGAATAATAGAACCAATAGAGTGGACGGCATTATTTTAAAAGCGTGTACATGTGCATTGGACTCTAATATTCAGAAGGTGGTTAGTTGTGTGATCCTAGCAGTTTAACTCAATGTGGATAGTTTCTCCCTATATACAAATCTCCTTTTATAGGTATACTCTAGGCAATATTGGTAGAGTAAGTGAAACGAAGGAAAACAATATTTTGGTGCCGCTGTCGGGGATTGACAATAGTATTGAGTGTTAGGAATTAATTTCCAAATATTTAGTTAAATTAGTGATGGAAAGTAATGCCAATAATAGATGATAAAAGATTATGGTTAATAAGAATGAGAACATTGCTCTGAGAAGGGAATGTATTACTTGTCAATAAGGGCCAATTCAATGTATTTCAAAATCCATCGTTTTTATCTCAACTTCAACCAATAAAATTATTTAAAGATAATGATACCAAATTACGGAGGCCTAGAAGTCCAAAAAAGACAATTGGAGGAGGTAGCGTTTATTTTAATAAGAAAGTGAGTACAATATTATTACCTTCAATGGCGGTGAGGGATCCAATAGTACCAATTGCGGTACAAATGTGTGCGATGGGTGATCGTACAACTAGCGTACCCCCATTACTTACCTTTAGGGGTCTGCCAAGAGTTGACTCAGATCAACACTTGTCTCGATTCTTGACCACATCTATAGCCAACAATGGTAGAACTGAAGATATTTGGTTAAGATGGCTGCTAGCGACCTTAAAAGATACGGCGTTTGAATGGTATAATTGCCAACCCGTGCGACAATTTTCTAATTGGGAGGCATTGAAAAATACAATTTTGACTCATTTTCGACTAATAGGATTTAAAGAACGTCTTAGAGAAAGATTATTGAATAGCAAAATAGTACCAAGAGAAGTGATGCAGTCATATTATGGCCGAGTAGCAGATATCCTTCGTGAATGGCCAAATAATCAAATGCCAAATTTATTTGTTATGTCTATATTGGTTAACAAATTATATCCACTAGAATTAAAGGTATTTGTAAAAGAGGCTCAACCTGCGATTGTGGCTGCCTCACTTGACCGAGCTAAGGTATGGAAAGAATGTCATTATGACCAATTCTTAATCACAGTAGCCACAATGATTCCATTTCAAAGAGGGTATCAAATACCAACATGGAATGAAATAGTGGGCAGTTACCTAAGGACAATAGATTACGGCACAAATCTTAGTGTTAATCTGCAAGGGATAGTGAATGTTGTTCTATTGCAAGCTATACTACTAACAACTGCAGTTTCATATTCCCCATACTCCCCATATTAAAAACCAATATCTATAAAAGAATTATCTTATGCACTAGTATCAAAGGATCCAAATGAGTCTTTGTTGTTAATTTTGACAAAGAAGTTGGACGAGTTGGCTGTTAATCTGGCAAAGGATAAGGAAAAGAGGTATAAACCGACTAATATGTGCCCCAATATTTGGTGTAGTAATTGTAAGCGACAAGGCCATTTGGTAACAGAGTGCCCTTCACTACCCCAAATGACAGTGCAATGTACATTTTATAGAAGTAAGCATACAACCACCAATTACTGAAATTTAAGAAAGCAACTACAGTTAGGAAATCAAACTATGCTTCAACCAACTTCGTGGGATGTTAATCAAGTTCAGATTGGAAATAGGTTTGGCTGGAACGAGAATCGTCCTATTAAACAAAATAGAAATTTTTATAATTTTTAAAATTTTGAGTATAATCAAGAAGGTGACTCCAATTCTCAAGGTTTTGTGCAAAATCAACAAGGACACGCTCAATATCCACCTATTCAAAATTGAATTTCAGATCTTACAATATCAATTGGTTGGCCGGGATCTTTTACTCATCTAACCTGGAACAAGCCTAGCCGATATATAGTAGTTGAGACACCCCATATTCCTAATGGAAGAAGAAGAAGACTACTTTGATACTATAGATGCAGGCACATAGGACATTATGCTAGTGAATGTCCCAATTCTAGAGCTAGTGATGATTATACTCCACTATGTGGGAATTGTAAGCAATCTGGATATACTTATCAGTAGTGCAATACTCCGTTTGATGTTAATAATCAAGATTAGCTTATCCAACTGTAAAATAAGATGGAGGACAATATTTGAATTCCACAAGATTCTCCGATAAATTGGACGGAATGCGTCCATGTAGTACTTACTCGGGCCCAGCAAAAAGGAAAAGATCCAATTCAAAAATTGGTAGTACCAATTGTGGCGGACTAATGTAATTCATTGGATGGTATTCTAAATCTAACACTAGTATCAAAGGTATTACCAACAATTGGATCCAATTTGTTTGTGCAACTTGAGGATGTCCTTAGCCTCGAGATGTTAGTTTAACCAAAACCAGTACCAATATCTGCAAAGTTTTGGGAGCCACCTTATTCATTAAAAGATCCTCTCATGGACAAGAATTCCAACAAAGTCCATTTAGCATTTTTAGTTCCAAATTTCGCAAGAAAATTATCTCAAGGGGTCAAATTAAAATCCATAAAAAAGAAAAGGGCCTTAGGAATCATTGCCAATATGAAACCATATGATATTATGAAAGATTTGGATGAAATTAAACCTTCTATTACAATGAAGCAATTGTTAGCAGTTGCGCCAGAATGTTATTCTATATTAAATTCCTTGTTAATATGACGTAGAGTTCATAATAAAGAAATTCATGAGGTTAGTTTGAATCCCGACCTAGGAGCATCAACTATCGATGTATCAATTGATAGTGTTCTCATTCGTGGAGTTCAAGTAGATGGTGGCTCTAGTATAAACTTAATGAATGTTGATACAATGGAGGAGTTGGATTTAAAACAATTATTATCCACGACATTGGTATTGAGAATGGTAGATCATAGTAGGGTAAAACCAATGGATATCTTACGCAATATTAATATCGTAATTGCGGGAATTACGGATGAAATTGATTATATTATTTTCCAATTCTAGAGTTCCACTTTATCACATCTAATCTTATTGGGTCAGTCGTAGCGATATTAAGCCAAAGCTAGGAACAATTAGGACTGCGGAACGTTAACTATTGGAAAGCATAGTGACAAGATTGTTTTACAAATGTACTCAATTCAATATCATTGGAAGTCTCAAATTATGGGCACAGAAGCAACATCTGATGATGAAGGCCAATCTGAGGTAAAATATGATGAAGTTAATAATGCGATGCAAGTTGATAAGGATCCAATTCACATGCGGAAGCAAGGGGTGTTATATCAGTATGGAGGATCAGGAGAATATTTTTTGTATCAGGAAGATACAACAAATTCTAACGATGTCATCGCAGACTGGATGAATAATTGCTCAATAAATAAAGTCGATATATTGGAACCAAAATTAAATAAGTCCAATTTGCCGGACCATATGAAGGATTCAGAGCAGGAGGGGCAAATCAAACGGGGGATTAATGAAGAACCTGTGTGCCAATCCATTAACGTGGACTCCAATGAAACACTGAGATTATCAAAGTATACATCGATATTACGGGTATAGAACTGAGAAAGTAGAAAGAATTCTTTCTAAATCATAAATTTGCTTTTATTTGATCGCATGCACATTTAAAAGGTATTCTTGCCAAAGTTTGTGAGCATCAAATTACTTTAGAGGAAGATGCTACACCAGTTTGTCAAAGACAACATCGTCTTAATCTAAAATATTCTCTCATGGTCAAGGAGGAAGGAGATAAACTTTTAGATGTGGACTTCATGTATCCAATCCCGTATAGTGAATGGGTTTCACTAATTGTGATAGTACCAAAGAAAAATGGAAAAATTCGTATCTGTCAAGACTTTTGTAAATTAAATGCGGCTATCAAGAAGGATTATTTTCTTTTATCTTTTACAAATAGTATACTAGACGTAATAGCTAAGCATGAATGTTATTTCTTTTTGAACGGATTTTTGATTATAATCAAATAAAAATTGTAGAAGAGGACCAGGTGAAGACTACTTTTATTACAGATTGGAGCACATTTGCTTATAAAGTGATACCATTTGGGTTATGTAACACCCCGCCTATATTTCAAAGGATAATGATGCAAGCATTTCAGGACTATTTACGATTGTCGATGGAAATATTTTTAGATGATTTCTGCACATTCAGTATGGCAGCGAATCATTTGGAATATCTTAATAACTGTTTGGACCAATGTCATAAATATGGGATATCTTTGAATTCTGAGAAGTGTCAATTTGGCATACCAATGGGAAAGCTTTTAGAACACATTGTTTTTGCGGCTGGTATCGCTATTGACCCAGATAAAGTTATTTGTATATTGGCTTTATTAAAGCCAAAAATAATATCTGATGTTCGTGGTTTCATAAGCCATATCAGCTATTATAGGCGATTCATTCATTTATTTGCAGAAATATGTCAACCATTAGCGAATCTCTTAAAGAAATCGCCATCGAATGGATCTAGTCTAATTTGGACTGAAGAATATACAATTGCGTTCGAGAAATTAAAAAAAAAATTGATATCAGTACCAATCCTTATTGCACCTTATTGGACAAAATCATTTCATATTTATGTTGATGCCTCAAATATTGCTATTAGATCCGTGTTAAGCCAGAAAGATGAAAAGGATTTGGATCATCCCATCTATTATGCTAGTTGATAATTTGTTGCTACGGAACGAAATTACATTATGATTGAACGGGAAGCCTTGGGTATGATCTATTCTGTCATAAAATTTTGGCATTATTTGCTTGGTTACCCATTTGTGTTTCATGTCGATCATGATGCTCTTAAATATATATGATTAATAAACCTCAATTGAGTGGACACATTGCTCGATGGATGTTACTCCTTCAAGAATTTAATTTTATTATTAATATTTGACTAGGAAGGAAACATACCAATGTAGATCATTTATCTCGCTTGTCCAATATATTCAGTAATGAATCTATCAATGATGCACTTTTTGATGCGGAATTATTTGCTGTCAACGTGATCACCCCAAAATATAGTGAATTGATCTAATATCTAACATTTCAAATATTTCCATGTACATATAGTGAAAAACTTAAGAAATGCTTGATTTTAAAAAGTACGTCGTATACGATGATTGGAGATGCCTTGTATAAGCAAGGGAGAGATGAAATTCTACGTCGCTATATTTTTCAAAGTGAAGTACATATTGTATTGGAAGGATGTCATTTGGATAGTTGTGGAGGGCATTTTTCCGGTGATAGCATTGCTCGCAAAGCTTTAATGGCTGGATATTGGTGGCCAATAATATTCTCAGATGCACCAAAGAGATAGCTCCAAAGATATAAAAGAATTTATAATAAAAATTAGTGGGTGGATTTTTCAAGTTGTGAGGATTCTAGAACCTACTCACTTTCTTATATTGGAATTATGAACAAAAAGTTATGCTTGTTTTAATAGAGTGAGGTCTACTGCTATTAAAAAGTGATAGCAGAAACTTCAATCTGCCACTGCAAGTTTGATTTCAAGTCTTTCTTAGTGAAACTTATTGAGAGTGTTAGAAGTTGTACTAACTTTCAATCAAGAAATTTCTTGTAGCATTTGGAGTTGGAGAAAAAAAGTTGTGAGCTTGAGAATGGGAAAGGATTTGCTGTCATCCGACGAAGAGGGGCAGAGACTTTGTTCAACCACCCAAGTCGGACAATCTCTTCAATCTTTTTGATATTTTAGATGCTTATAGTAGCTTATGTAAAATTTCCATGAAAACTAAAATCAATACATTTGGAGCTTTCATGAAAGTTTTATGAGCCGTGAAGTATCAAGAGGATAAATTATTGCTAGGGTTTGAAGACTAGAATCAACTAGCTATAAAATCTGGATTTTGAGAGGCATGTATGCGAAATTTTAGAACAAGTTAGATGATGGAGTGAGCTTTCTAAAAACCTATTGCATGCCTAATTTGGAGAAGGAAAGTAATCACAACAAAGGCTGAAGTGAAGAAGAGCTTTGCTGCCTTTGCATTTATTGGGAAATTTTGGTGCCTATCTCTTTTAGCCATAACTTTTAAACGGTAAGTCATCTATTTGTGAAATTTTGATATGTTTTATAATGGATCAATGGCTTTTCATAGGCTATAAGCACGCTTGATTTGACCTTTGGTTGGATTTTTAGTGATTTATTTAACTTCAGCTTGTTGTATAACTTATATTCTTCATATACAGTTGTATTTTGAGGTATACTTGAATACATACACACTTTGCTTATACCTTTTATACAAGTATATATACTTGTATTTATATCAAAGAATTGGTTAGTGATTACAAAACCCATTTTATTAATTCTACAATTGCGGCTTTGACAGATAAATACAAGATCAAGCATCGGAAGACAATCCCATATCACTCTTGGGCCAATGGATACACTGAAAAGACCAACGATATTTTGTGTAAAATTTTAACTAGGACAGTATTTGGTGTGGGAACGGACTGGGATATAAAATTATTTGCAGTCTTATGGACGTATCGTATTGCATATAAAGTGACTACCAATTCCACACCATTTTAATTGGTGTACGGGCAAGAGACAATATTACCAATTGAATTGGAAGTT